>CATIWF010017600.1:0-23820 GCA_949630135.1 Balakata baccata | reverse complement strand
ATATCATGGACTTTCATTAATCAGTTTAAGATCTATATCAATTCATATGCAAATGAATACTAATATAATGAAAGAATGCCTTTATGAATGTGTACACTAAGTGCTTAAGGCGATTGCCTTTTGGGCACATCTCTAACATATACATGTGGATTGTATAGGTATATGTACCACTAAGCAGGATTGCTTAGCGTATGGATATTTATCTCCCACGCAGGTTGTTGATAGATTGAAGAGCTGACAGATGACAAAGTCGCTAAGGAGTTAAAAGGGACAATCATAGGGGTGGTGATATATTCATACTTTTCTTTTGATTTTGCTTTGTATTTAAAAGGTTGGGAGTAGTTACATTTGTACATGTCTTGGGCATGAAGGACATGTAAATTTGTAACTCCTTACATGATTTGTAAAGTTTTTGTAACTTCAGCTAATGAAGCCAGTATATGTATTTTAAGGAAGTTTTTATTTATTCATGCATGATTATTTTATTTTATTAAGTCATCATGATCATGGTGCATTAATAAGTTCTAAATTTATCACAGTTTTGAAACTCATGCATGTAGCCTCCTTGGTGTAACTAAATATCGAGGGATGTTACACTCTCCTTCTATTAGGAGTGGTGAATTCTTTATTGGCTACTAACTACCTTCGAATACCTCAAGGTATACTCAATCACCATTCTAAGAGCGACCTCAACAAGGCAATAAGGAATGACGTCAAAATATAGAATCAATATCCAAGATAACCTTGAGCACCTCAAGTCTTAGGATACTTGCACCATTGTGATGATGAGACTATCACTGACATTTGACTAGAAGATCCATGCAATTGTCTCAAATCAGGTCATCCAATGTACTTGACTATTAGAACATTTATATGTTAATTCTAAATATCTCATGTCTTTGGCTTATGAGAACTTCCACTTGACCTCGTCAAGAAATATAATTTGTGCTACTCTTTTCAGATTAACAATGTCTCGTCTTATTAATCCTATGACTAGAGATAATTTAGATATAAACATAATTTTACATGATAGAAATCTCATATAATGATCTTATCTTGATTTCCTCCATGCTATATTATATATCATGAACTACATTATTCGGTTTAAGATTTATATCAATTAATGTATGCATGAACACCAAATGTAAGAATGTTTATATAAATGTGTACATTAAGTGTCTAAAGTGATTGCCTTTAGGGCACCTCTCTAACATCTAACACATTATATATTCCCTAGAGATTTATATCCCACTTCTACTAAAGAGGACTAGCTAATAAAGAAAATATTTTTTTTGAATGCATTTCTTTGAAAATAGAAATATTAATGTAATTAATACAAATTTACACAAGCTATAGGAGCTTCATCAATACATACTGATATTGAACATATTGGTTTCATGGCTCAAGAGAAGCCAGACTTGAGTGATTAAGCCTCCACCTTGGCTGAGTTGCTGAGTGTGGCGAGCCCAAGGGCAATTATACGCAGCATAGCATAGCATTTCAACCCAAACGCTGTTTAGCAGACTCCATGTATCTGTCCTGTGAAGCAGAAGATCAGCAAGTATTTTTGCTTCCAATACAACTTGCCAGCTTAATACAATATTGGCTTCGATGTCCTTAGCCTCTTTGGATCCTTTTGGAATATCATTCGCATGAGTAGGAGCTGGAGGTTTATTGAAAAGATCTTCTACTCCTTTGTCCAGCACTTTCTTTGCAAAAAATTTGATCATGTCCTTATCAGCAGGTCCTTCTTTTGCGAGATCGTCCAGAAATGCTGTGAGTTTGTCACAAGCGCCTTGAAAAAGGAACTGCTTGGTGCTAATGGAAAGCATTCCAGGACGTTCTGCCAAGAGATACATCATGTAATTTGATAACAGGACAGAGTACTTAATCAATTCAGGCTGTTGTCTGTCGCAAATATGAGTTGCTATGTGCCATATGGTTATGGCCCTGCCGAAACTAGTTTGCTGATTTGCTTCATTTGTATAATCTGTTTGAATGCTCCATTTGAATAAGTCCACGCATTTGAACCTTTCTAGTGCCCATTCTCCTCTCTTGCTGAAAGGTTGCCAAACTCTCTGCCCCCGTACTTGCTCTATCTGTTCAATTATTAATTTCTTCAACTCCATCGGAACTTGCATGGTTTGTGTTACGCGATACCTCTTGAACTTCTGATTCCATTCTTTACTTTTTAGGATTTTACTGATTATCCTATCAGACCCGGAAGCTTCCTTGTATAGACAATATTCCAACAAATTCAATTGCTCCATACAATTTGACCATCTAGACAATGGCATTGGTACCTGACGAACTAAAACTTGACAGAAACTTAGCACCCAGGGATTCTTACGTTCTTTGATCATAAAGAGTATTGCCCAATCTGACCAAAGAATGGTCATTATTGCATACAGTTCTAGCCCAATAGCCCCTGACAGCAGCACGTAGGTAATAGCAATATCTACGTTCTTGTCATATTTCTTGGACACAAGAATTTGTAAAAGTTCCACTTTGGCATGCCTGAACAGGATTGCGAATCCACACAAGCTGGAAAGTAGACAAAGGAAGCAAATGGAACGTCGAACAAAACTGAGAATCGAATAATTAGTGGGAAACCTGGTGAATAGCACATCGTACATAAAGCCAAGCTCGAACTCTGTAATCCTGAAAACATGTTCAGCTTGATAATAACATGTGCTGAGAGAAGGGAAATTCATAGACAAAGGCTGACCAATCCAATTTTGAAGATGTGGCTTTAGATGTTCAAATCGCCTGTAGGCCTTCACAAGCAATGCTAGATCAGAAACTGAGGACTTGAAATCGAAGTGTAGGGGAAGACTGGTGTCTGATAAAGTATTTTTTGGATCAGAATGCGAGGATGGTTGGGTCGAAGACTTGAAATAAAATCGTTTGCGAAGATTGGAAGCAATCCGTTGGCAAAGATGGGTGCTTGATGATGGACGTGGAACAGAATTTGAGGAATTAACACCATACAGCTGCTGAAAACTGGTGTTTGATACAGCGTCAAAGACAGCATCAGAACTAGCAGAGCGCCTGATCGCCCAAACCCTCTCGAAACTCTTAATCCCTCCGGCCAGGAGCAAGGTCAAGGCTATGATTGATAGCCAAGTATTGTTCCAAGATTTGATAAAAATCAAAAGAACTACACCAATCTGTACTCCTAATTCAAGAAACTGCCTCCAACCAAGCCTGTTATCTTCGACAGAATAGGCTGTAATGCTGTCAGGACCGCCGGTATGAATAAGAAGCAAGGGTGCCCATGTTGCCCTGAGCTCATTGTTGGTTATATTGACACCACCATAACTGATGCTGCTAAGGGCAACCGAATCATTATTGGTTTCGGTTAGCTTGCCAAGGGCAATTGTTGAAACATATGTGCCCATTAAGTAGCAAAACCAAACCAAAAACCTGATCTTAATTCCTTTATTGTACTTCCTGCGGCTGCCACAGATTGCTAGTACCACTTGAAAGGCAAGGCTAAAGAGTACTAGCATCTGAATCTCAAATGCATCCCATACTCGTTCCACCAACTCTGAGCTAAATATTTCCTTTACAGTCTCCCAATTCATGTTCCCAATCTGCTACTTGACAGGCTGCAATTTTCTCATGATATAACATGAGTCAATAAAATTAAATTTCATTAATTTCAATAACAAATATTCTTGAATGCAATCTAACAGCGAATGATACAATTTAAAATCTCACTACTCAGATTGTTTATAAACTAATAAATATGTTGGGACGGATTTGGGATTGGGCACATACATACCATCCCCATCCCATCCCTGCTAGAAAATACTACAGGGTCAGATCGGATTCGGAATAGAGTAGAAGAAAACTAAAAAAAATTATTCCGTTCGAAGCAAGTTCCAATCAGAGTCTACAGGTTCAGATCTAATTGCCTTTTCTACTTCTTAGCAATTAATAGGAAAATGTCATATTGTAAATTCATTATTATGTGTTATAGCTTTTAAATTATATAGGGCTAAAATAGACAGTGTGAATCTTGAATTTCTTTTGTCATCTTTATTAATTATTTTATTCATTTTGCCACCAATATGAAAATTATGACAGTAAAGTCCAAGTTCAAATATTCAATCGACTCCTAATAATGAAAGAAATGCAATAAATTCAAGATTCACACTATTTATTTTAGCCCTATATAATTTAAAATTTATAACACATGGTAATGAAGTTACAATATCATATTTTCCTATATAACTTACTAAGAAGTCCTGGTGCATAAATAAACACATAAACCAACAACAAAAGCAATAATAATAAAAGGCAAACATACCAAAGAAAAAAAAAAGTAACTTTAGGTTCTCTAATTTTCTTTTATTAGCAACCTATCAGTTTGTACCATACCAATAATAAATTATAAAATAAAAAGCTAATTAATAATATTAGTTGGATAATTAATTAAATATTAAAATAATAATAGCATAGAATTGCATGCAAAGCATAAAATATGTTAAAAGTACAGCATATATATTTTTCATTACCAATATTTCCAATAGAAAATTAGCATTATGAAAAAATTCCATAATATATATTATACCTGAGTGGTAGGGTAGCTGTGGCCAACTATAAGAATCGTCTGAGGCCTAACAAATAAATTTTAACTTAATGATATTAGTTAAGTTACTAAAAACTAATAAAATAAGACTTAGAAATTGAAGATGAAGTTAGAAAGTGGAATGTATAATTTGCATGTCAATATATTGCCCATTAACTTATATATATATGCATATAAAGTAGACAAAAAAGAGTGAGTTAGAGCGCATGTTGTGCTTTCTAAAAAGAAGTAAATGCTTGAGTGGCACTGTTGTTGAAATGGTGCTTTGCTTGTCGAGTTTGTCTGCTTGGCTTTCTTTTGTTTAGCAGCCAACACTTCCTTTACTGGTTCGCATATATACCTTACTGCTTATGTTAAGATATTTTGATGCGGACCAGACGGCAGATGAGTGAGATGTGGGATTTTTAGAACACTTGGATAAGAAATGGATGGGCTTCGCTCGCAGTTTGATTAATTTTAGAGTCCCTTAATTTTTAAAGGGATCATAATATATCAAATCGAAACTCGTTCAGATTTATATGTGCCGATTTTCAGGTCAAAAAAGTCAGTTTCAGAGACTTCGAAGTTTTTTGTTCAGTTTTTAGTACTATTTTGGTGTTTCTTTGGATTTTTCTTTTTTAGACTTTATGTAATTTTATTTAATGATGATTCATTTGGAACGATGTAACGTTTTCCAGTTTTTGTATTATTGAAATAAGCAAACTCTTATTTCATTCTTATTTCGGTATTTCCTTTATGAAATTAATGTATTTGATGTCTATTTTCTAATATTCATAGAATTAAGTACAGATTATAGAAAATCAATTTCGGTATTTTCTGATTAAGTTTTTGCTACTTCATATCTCCAATTATTTACCAAACTGATGCGAAATTAGTCCTTAATTTTATAAAATCAAATTTAATGGATTGAATTAAATAAATTAGGGAATTTTGCAGAAATATCCAAAAACGGGAACCTATTTACATTTTTACCGACGCTTAAAGTTTTTTCAATTTTACCTAATTCTCAAAATCATCTCAAAATATGTCCAAACAGTATATTTTTGGCATACCTTGGGGATATCTTGGTTCAATTTTCACCAAAAAAATAAGAACAATTAAATCATTAAAAAAAAGAAGAAAAAGAATAGAATACAATCAAAATTCAAAATATCGTAAAATATTAAATAAACAATTTGGTATATATTTCGGAATACTTTGGATATACCTTGAGAATTATTAAGGAATTCCCAGTGACGAATTTTTTTAAGAATATATTGGGATATACCTTGGGATACCTTTGGAAATTCTACGGAAATACCTTGATGATACTTTGGGAATACTTTGATTCAATCACACATAAAATTCAACAAAAAAAAAGTCAAATATCACAAATTCTCAAACAAACAATTTGTATGTTTTTCAACATACATTGGTTATACCTTAGAAATATATCGGGTATACCTAAGGGATATTTTGAGTATACTTTGCGAATTCTCAAGAAATTCTCTAGGAGAAATTTCTTGGAAATCCCTTGGAGATATCTTTGAGAATTCCATGGGAATTTTACCGAATAACTTCTTTGTTAATAAGTTTGGTCCTACGGTTTCCATCTATGAGTCTTGCTTTTCTTTGCATGATGGAAATAAGAAAGAAATCGGTAAAGATCAAGTTGAGAGCTACACAGAAAATGAGCGGTAAGATGGTTATGTGGACGAAAATAGTGATGATTATGATAATGACGATAAGGAGGAAGAGGAGGAGCGGAACAAGAAGATGGAGAGAATTAGGTTGTGCCAAGGTCGGTAACATCGCCATCACCTCCGATAGCAAGTTCTTTGAGCAACGAAGAACAGGCATTGAGTTCGCTAGATAGGAATGGAAAAATTTTTGGTAAAATTGAAAAACTCAAAAACCATCAATATTTATAATTAAAAAAAATGAATTTAGATAATCAGTGAAATTTCCTCAATAAATTATTTATGAACATGAAAATTACTTATAACTCAGTCAATTCTAAAAATTCAAATTTGAGATATCATTCATCTGAGTTAAACTATTTGCAAGTACATTTTATTCATATACTCCTTTGTCACGCATGAGTTCTTTTTACTCCCATTTAAATAAATATTGAGATATCAATTATTCAAGAGAACTAAAATTGTTTTCAAGGTTAAAATCAAAGGCCGAGGCAGGGGAACCAATGGGAGCCTTAGTTTGGCCTCCCTTCCTTAAAAATTAAGGAAAAATACTATTTACTCTTGAAATTTGATATAATATATTAATATATTAATATTTACTGAAATTTTAAAATTTTACCTTTTCTATTTTATATTAGTATACTAGTACATCCTTCCACTAGATTTTATCTTATAAAAATGTTAAATTGTTAAAATAAATAAAAAATTATTATTATTAGAAAAAATTAATATTTACCTCATGAAATTTGGCATTATATACAAGTATTTTCCTAAGGTTTAAAAATTATATGATTTACTCCATCTATTTTATCTCCGTTAAATTATGTAGTTTTTTTGTTAAATTTTAAGGTATATACTATTAGTCAGAAAAAATATTATCTTTTGTTTAGAAAAACTTCAGGAGGTAATAGTACAATAGATCAAACTTGTAGGGGAAACTAGTACAATATATAGATCAAACTTGTAGGGGAAACTAATACAATATATAGATCGAACTTCAGGGGGGAAATAATAATTTTTTCTTTGTTCACCACAATCTAATGTCTTTTTATCAGAAAATTTAACAAAATAACGTATTAATATAATATAATAAAACAGATAGGACAAATCGCATAATTTTTAAACCTCAAGAAGATACTATTAAAGTCTAAGAGAAAGAATTCGAGAAATGTAGTTCGAGTATTGAAGAATAAGGGAGAATCCCTATATATATAAGCTGAAGATTAACAAAGTAGCTAACTAACTAATATTGTAACTAATTGCTAACTAATTCTACATTTCCCGCCTATAGCAACTAACTTCTAATAATAAGTAACACAATGTTGTTTTAGGCATTAAGTTAACTTAGAGTCTTTAATAGCTTAAGCTAAACTTCTAGTGCTGCTAGTAAGTGGCATTGTTGGTGCTCTTCTCTATTGGTGCCACAGTCATCATCCCCCCTTAAGTTGGAGTAGGTTGCATACACATAACTGACCAAAGAAGGTGCAAAAGTCAATGATGGATCTTCTTGTCTCTTAACAACTGGCCCAATCTACATCATTAAAAGCTTAGAGATGAAGATCATTGTTATGAGGATAGAGAAGACCATGCCTGGATCACCCTTGAGATATCTAAGGATATAAGTGCACTAGTCCAACGATGCTCTCTTAGGGATTGAATAAATTGACTCAATTGTTGAACAAATGAGACATCCGGCCTGGTGAAGCTTACATATAGCAATCTCCCAATGAGTCTATGAAATGATTGGGGATCTATCAGTATAGCTCCTTCCTCATCAAACAAGAAATGCCCTTTAATCGATGGAGTTGAGGCTGCTTTAGCATTAGTCAACCCAGCATCTTTGATAAGGTCCATAATGTACTTTCCTTGGATTAAGAAGAGACCAATGGAGGTCCTAGTAAGTTCAATACCAAGAAAGTATCTAGAAAGACCCAAGTCTTCAATAGTGAATTAAAAACTCTTTGACCTACTGAATAAGGGACTCACTACTACCTATTAAAAGCACATCATCCACATACATTGTTAATGCAAGGAAATGTGAATCCCTAGTGAGAGTGAACAAACAAAGTTGTAAGTGAAAGGTGAATTCGAAGTTCCATTGCCTTATGCTTGTTTAAAGCCTTACAAGGATCAATTGAGCATACAAAATCGTCCATTTATGGCTTGATTATTCCCTGCTAGTAGGACCATGTACAAGTCTTCCTCTATGTAGCCATGGAGGAAGGCATTTTTTATGTCAAGCTAGTGAATAGGCCAAGTATGGGCAGCTGTCAATGCCAAAAGCAATCTAATTGTGACTATCTTTACAATAGGATTAAAAACTTCTGTAAAATCAACTCCCTTAACCTGGCTATGGCGATTGGCAACTAGACGACTTATACTTATCTATACTGCTATCAAACTTCAGCTTGAGTTTGTAAATCCATTAGCTACCTATAGGCTTTTTATTGGGTGGTAGTTGTGTTAAGGTCCATTTATTCTTTTCAAGTGCCTCTAACACTGCTTGCATAGCTTGTTGCCATTCAGGATGATGTATTGCTTCAATATAAGAGCTTGGTTCCTACATTGCTGATAATTATGATATAAAGCACATATGTTCAGTAGTATAATGTCCAGTAAGATAAAGGAAAGTTATATCAATAGATGTATGAGTAAGGTTAATGTCAAAATCTATCAACCAAAATGGGGTTTTATGTCGTATGGTGCTTCTTCTGGTATTAATTAAAGAGGATGGACTAGCAAGATCTAGTTCTAAAGGAAATGAGGTTTCTACATTTGGCAAAGTTGTATGTGTAGGAGAAGAAGAGAATAGTTGAAAGTCTGATGAGTTATCTAGTATAAGTTCTAGTAGACTAAGAGAAGTGTGCTGAGATGACTAACTCATGAAATTCCACATTTCTAGAAGTAAAGGTGGTATGAGTTTCAAGGTCATATAGCTTGTTTGCTTTTTGGCCTAGTACATGGCCAATGTAAATGCACTTGAGAGATCTAGGTGCAAATTTAGGTTTATAAGAAATATTATCCTTTGTAAAGGATAAACAACTAAAGACCTTTAACATGTTATAATCTGGTTTGGTGTGAAAGACTGTTTCAAAGGGTGTGTACCAATTCAGAACTGTAGTAAGCAGCCTATTAATTAGATATGTGGCATGAAGAATACAATCCCCCTAAAAAGATTCTAGAAGTTTAGACTGAAAGAGTAAAGCCCTTACAACTTGAAGCAAATGCATATGATTGCGCTCTATAACTCCATTATGCTATGGAGTGTAAGTGCAAGTTCTCTGGTGTAAAATGCCATTGGCATGAAGAAGATTTTGGCACTGATTACTTAAGAACTATATGCCATTATCAGTTCTTAAGATTTTAACTTTAGCATCAAACTGAGTATGAACCATTTTAACAATCTTTCAAAAAGTGGCACTATTTGTGCCTTGTTATTCATCATAAAAGTCCATACACATCTACTATGATCATCTACTAGGGTGAGAAAAATAAGTGGCCCCATTATAGGTTGGTGTCCTATTTGGGCCCCATATGTCAACATGTAAGAGATCAAAAATAGAATATGCTATTATAGAGCTAAGAGGAAAAGACTTCATTAATTGTTTAGCCATAGGACACATATCGCAAGTAGTTGACAAGTCAACAATGGTTTTGTTCAAAAAATCTAAATGAGTGAGTACAAGGTCTAATGGGTGACCCATCTTGCTATTCTAGAGTTCCTTTTCTACAGCAGTAGACACTTGATTTATTTGTGATACTTCTGCAATTTTAGGTATAAGCTTTGTAGCCAAAGCTTTATTCATGTAATGGTCTAGCAAATATAGATTGCCCACAAGTCTGCCATGAGCAAGAATCTTACTATTCTCTCGTCCTAGAAGAAACAAGTAGCATATATAAATGACAACTTGATATGGTTTTCTTTAGCTAATTTTGGAACAGATAAAAGGTTATGGAAAAAGGTATGGACAAGTAGGAAATTAGACAATTGGATATGTTCATTTAAGGAAACATCTCCTAACATATGCACTATAATGACTGCATGATCTGGTAAATGGATCTTAATAGGTTTTAGAGAGGCAAATATCTTACTAAACATCTTCTTCTCTGTGCAAATGTGGTTTGATGCATCATTATCAATAATCCAGTAGTAAAGATTCTTACCTCTCTACTCAACAACAGTTACATTACCTACATACTCCACTTGTGCAAAGTTCATATCGGTTTCTATTGGCATTTGATTTCCCTTCATATACTTTGCTATTTCTTGCTAGGAGTGGCAATAGAGCAGATTTGAGATAAATTTTCTCATCCCTATCCTCGCATCCGACGGGGACAGGAATCCTAATCCAATTTCTGATTTTTATTTTATTTTTTTATTCTTTTCAATATTTAAAATTATTTTTTATTTTTATTATTTTAATTAAGTAGTTAATTATATAATTTTTAAATAAAAAAAATATTTTTTTACTTTAAATAAATGTTATATTCTCATTTTATTATTTTTAAAATTATTAATTATGTTAAAATATAAATAAATATTATATGTATGAATATATATAAAATATATAAATATAAATAAAATTATCAGGGCGGGAATCGGGACAGGAGATGTATATACCATCCCCACCCATTTCCGATATAAAAAAATTCAAGATTGGGATGGGGCATAGAATAGGGAAAAAAAAAAATCCACCCCGTTCGGAGCGAGACACCGCAAGTTGGGGGAAAATTGCCATCCCTATTTCCTGCTTTGTGAGTTCTGCCAAGCCCTGAGAGCCTTTTGTATTGCCATACATGTCCACAGTTCCTTCATTCTCATCATAACTCTCCACAATGTTAATATATGCTTTTCCTATACCAGTCTTTGTTTCTCCGCATGTAAAACCATAGAGTAAGCTTTGTTAACTATTGATAATGGATCTAGCATTAGTATCTAACTTCTAGCCTGATCAAAGTCTTCATTAAGCCCCATAAGGAACTGCATCAATTTGTTCATTGACATAATTTTATCCACCTTCTTGCCAGTTTCACGATCACATCCTCCATAAGAGCAATATGGAACAAGATTAAGACAATTCATTTCATCCCAAAGCTTTCGAAGCTTGGTATAGTATGCATTCATAGTCAAGTTGCCTTGCCTGAGGCAATTTCCCTCCGCAACTAGTATAATTGTGGACCATTGCACTGTCTGTATTAAGCTTCAGCAATTTCTATCTACTGAGTTCAGTATCCAAGAAATTACCATAGAGTCTGCCCTACTCCATCTATCGAATTCTTCTGAATCTTCATCAAGAACCTCAACAAATTCCTCGATGAGATTCAATTTATTCTTTGCCTTTAAAAAAATTCTGATGGACCTACTCCAGGCTAAGTAATTGTTGTCGTTAAAGGGTTACTAACCAAATTCATCCCTGGATTGTCAGAAGATTGAAGATATAGAGGATCTCCAATGTTCGACATCCTGTTTTCATCATTCTGTTGATTATTTTGCCTTCGAGGCTCAGGTTCCTCAACTTGAACAACTCTACTTTCATTATTGTGATGGTTATTTTGCCTTCTAGGTTCAGTCATTCTTCAATTGATCGCACAATCAATCAAGAAAGAGAGAAGAGTACATACAGTAAGAAATTCACATCTAGAATATCAAGATCGCAGCTGAAGGTGAGAGAAGATCGACCACGATTATCTCTCACCCAGAAACAGAGATGCTCTAATACCATATTAAAGTCTAAGAGAGAATTTGGGAAATGTAATTCGATTATTGAAGAATTAGGGGGAATTCCTATATATACAAGCTGAAGATTAACAAACTGACCAACTAAATAACACTGTAACTAGCTTCTAACAATAAGTAGCATGGTGCTGTTTTAGATATCAAGTTAATTTGAGTCTTTTTTAGCTGGTGCTGCTAGTGGCACTGCTGCTGCTCAGCTCTAATGGTACCATAGTCAAACCTCATAAGTTAAATAGTAATGTTGTTGTTATTATTATTATTATTATTATTATTATTGTTATTATTATTATTATTATTCCAAAACCGTACGAATTTAAAAATAAATTTTCATAATTAAATTAAAATTATAAATCTATAAAATAGATTCACGTGAGACATGCTTATGTCCTCGCCATCAAATAACCCTCAACACAAAAGCTGGAGTTTCACTTTACAATATATTCCAAATTTTACAAATACCAAAGCAGTAGTATATATTAAGAATGGGAGAAAATAAAGTGAAAAAGTAAACTCTTTAAAAGAAAAAAGAAAAAGAAGAGTTTAATTCCAGCTCAAGTAAAGGAGTTATTCAATGGAAGCATATAAAATAAATCTACAATTAAATTGCAGTAATGGATGAAGGCATAACATATCCATGAATTAAGCGAAAATGGAAGAAGCAGATAAAATACTAAACACATTGAGGAATTTCAGCAACTATGACCAGTCCCGAAAAGAGCCTGAAGAAACATCAATCTTGAGTGAAATAGAGGATCATGATACCAAACCAGTTGATGATTTCAAGCCTCTTTTCCATCTGGTGGAGGACATCCTGAATCGTGCCATCAACAATGTTAATATCAGTGTCATGGTACGAATATATGTAATTTTAATTCAATTATTCTACTTCCATTATTTATTTCCGACTGGAGATTTAATTTGTTAGAAAAATGAATTGAACAATGAAGGCTATATGTAGAAACTTGTTTTGATTGTATAGAACACTCTCTTTAAGGAAATATTGCTACTTGGATTTATGGCAATTCTCTCTAACGTAATCAAAATAAAACCAGAATTTATAGGTAGCAATCCCATAAATTCTCCCAATAACTTGTTAGAGAATAATTTAGAATATAGTAATTTGAATTAATGCAATGAAAAGAATTTAGTGAGGGAACATGTAGTTTTTTAACGTTAGAAACTACCAACTAGCAGTTAGGCACCTGTCGCTTGCATGACACCTCATCACAGGTGTGATCAGTGCAGAGCTTAGTGAGGGCAATGGCCCTCCCAAAATTTTGAAATTTTTTAATGCATATAGTATACGTACAGATTATGAAAAATAATTTTTATATAGTTTTAATATTTGGTTCTCCCTTAATAAAATAATTAATTAGATAAAAGTAAATAAGTATCAATAGTAAAGTGATATATAATTACTTAATTTTTATTAAATTTTGTGTTTGATTTTCATTTATATTAAGTTATTACATGATTAAAGTTTCTAATAAATTAAATCTTTTAACCTTTCAAAGTTATTTAAAATTTATCAACCACATTTTCAATAGAAAAATAAAAATCAATGTTGTTTAACTTTGAGAATTTTCATTATCTATACATATATATAGTAGCAAAAGGAAATGAGTATTTTAGTCTTTTTTAATATATTTTATTATTTGAAGTAAGTTCAAGTTAAATTATTATTTTTATTCTTTTTTAAATTAAATTTGATTAATTGTTCATGGCTTGTTTATTTAATTTAGATAAAGTTCTATATAATTTTATTTTTTTATTAATTTTTATCGATTTCAATTTGAAATTCAACTTATTCTTCTTCTTAATTATTGTTATTTTTTTATTTTACTTTTGTTATATTTTAAAGTCAAGTATTATCCTTAATTTATTAAATGTTTTAAGTTTTATCATAGTTAAACAAAAAATTATTAATGCATTTTTTAAATGTTTTCATATTGAAAATGAAATTGATGAAACTTTTAATTCAAATTCTATCATTAATAAAAGCCTTAAAAAAAATATAAAGTAGCACTCAAGATTATATATTTTTATTTGCTAATTTGCAAGTTATTCATGAATTTTTTTTTTCAAATTACTTAATAACAATTAAATATATAATGATATTTTGAGAATTTTATTTATAGAGAATTGTTACTACTTGGATGCAAATTTGGCCCCTAAAACATGGAATCAAGCTCCGCCACTGGGTGTGATAGTCTTGGACAAAATATCAGTACCATTGAACTATGCATATTAATTAAGTTTAATTTTCAACGTAAGTGCAGGAAAGCAGAACATATATAGAAGCAGATGCCAATAAGGAACAAATCAATCTTCTGCGTGAGAAATACTCCCGTATAATGGATCAAATCTCCTACATGGTTGAGTTTTATTTTGTGCATAGAGCCAAAAATTCATGTTATTATCTGTATAAATATACTTTGTATTGATAAATACGTGAATTCGCAGATAGCATACAACACTTCGAGCAAAGAAAATCCACACAAAACAGTAGTGTCGATGTTCAAGATTCTAAAAGGGTATTCAAAGGAAGCCATATTGATTCTGACTTTAACAGCATTTGCTTTGAACTATGGAGAGTGCTGGCACTTTGCGCTCATCTATTCTTCAGACCAACTTGCCAAGTCGATATCGATGGTGAAGCAAGTAGCTGACAATGTCTATAGGGCAGCAGCCTTTCTTGCTACACCATTGGAAGCAGTTAATGATCTGGTCTTGGCTATGATGGAAGTGACTAGGTGTATCTATAGATCCGGAGAACTTGGAGAACAGCTTCAACATGCCACCAATAATGCAAAGGACCATTTTAATGGCTTGGAAAAGATTATACAAATCTCCATCTATTGGACTATCAGGAGTCTCTTGGCTTCTGCCTCTCAAATAACCAGCCTCACCAGCTTGGGTCTCAAGTAAGTATAAGTATATGCTTATAGCCTTATAGGGTAATATTTGTAAAATCTATCACGTGGCTTGCTACTTTGACACTTTAAAGATAAAGATTTTCCTTTTCTTTTTTTTTTTTTGTTAAACCCTTTCCAGCCATATGTAATTATACATTTTTATCATTTTGTCCATTGATTGATTTTGATCAAAATTATTCCTTATATTTTATTTTTGTTCCACTTTACTATTTCAATATTTCAAAAATTATGTCATTATATGATGAGAGGCATGTCAAAAAAAAACTATTGGTACATGAAATACACACATCATTTTTTAGTATGACAAGAGATATTATTATAAAATTTTGAAGAGATAAAGTGGACAAAAATATAAGGGACAATTTGAAAAAAAAAAAAACCAGGTAAAAAGGGACAAAATGGTAAAAATTGACAATTACTTATGATTGGATATATCTCTTTTGCCATTCTTTTGTGTTAAAAAAAAAAACCCCCTTTTTTTGGTGTGTGTTGAATAACTACACTTACTTTAGTTTTTGACATATTTTTGTGAATTTTAACCTGTTATACATGTATATATCCTAAGACATGTTAGAACATAATTTCAGATATGTGATATCAAGCACAGAGAAGGAAGAATTGCAGTTCTTGAAAGATAAACTAAATGGGAAGAAAAAGAAGCTCGAAGAATATCATGTTTCATGGCAACCAATATTAGGTAATTAGCCACACTCTACTCTTACATATCAAGTGATCAAAAAAGGTTGCTAAGAGTTGAATGATGATATTTTGTATTTATATCATATATGCAGAGGAAGCGAGGATCCAGAAACGTGTTGATAATATTAAGGAACTTCTTCAAGAACCCCAACTGGAAAACATTATTATTCTCAGAGCAATTATCTATTACAAGGATGATCAACATTCACTTATTTATGACTGCAAGAATAAGGTTTTTTGTTATATTTATTAATGAATAAAATGCACAAATTTTTTTATCTATTCTTGTACCAACTTCTAACATGCATTAAACTACTAGTATTTTATCAGTTCACTTGTGTATCTTAACTTGCATTAAAATACTTTAATGAAGGTGGGACGAGGGTACAAAATTAGTTGGAGGACTATATATGTAGCATTATTTGATAGCCAAAATCTGATGGGAATTATTAATTTTGTTTTATTTTCTCAAGCAACTATCTGAGCTGGATGTGTTGAGGAAAAAATTCGTGCTGCTGCTAATATCAGATTTAGACATTTCGCAAGAAGATATTGATAGTGTAAATAATATATACAGCAAGAGCAAGAGGCATGAATTTGAGACTGTATGGATTCCTATTGTCGAGCATAATTCTCCTCGGGATATTGATAAGAGATTCGAGATAAAACGAGAAGCTATGCAATGGTACACAGTGCGCAGTCCTTCGTTGATTGCTAAAGAAGTTATCAAACTAGCCAAGGACGAATGGAAATTCGAAAAACAGCCTATCATTGTGTTGATAGATCCGCAAGGACAGGTTTCCTGTCCAAATGCATTTCCCATGATTCGGATTTGGAAGAATCTGGCTTACCCTTTCACCTTGGAAGCAGAGGAAGCCCTGTGGAAGGACAAGGGTTTGAATCTTGAAGTGCTTGTAGACGACATCTTTCCACCAATTCGAAAGGTATTATTCTTTTTCTTTTTTTTTTTTCCAGGATTGGAGTTTACATATTGGTACCAATAAGCTGAAACTTATTCCTATTAAATTAACGAACTTATTTATTTAAACTTAATTTATTCAAAATTCAAATTAACAAAACGTATCCATGTGGCAGATAGAGATGGAAAATAATTGCGTATGCCTTTATGGAGGAGAGGACATGGATTGGATCAATATGTTTACAAGCAGAGCAGCTTCTGTAGCAGAATCAGCGGATATTAAACTGAAGATGGTTTATGTGGGGAAGAGTAAAAGCATTGGTCAAGTCCAGGCAAACATTATTGACAACATACGAAAACGAAACATCAGTGAAGCTATGGATAGGAATCAACAGTTGCGTTTTTGGGGAAGAATAAGAAACCTGATGCATTCTAGGTTGCTGTTAGGCAAAACAATCTTCACGGACCCTATAATGCAGGAAATCAATTCACTGCTTCACTTGGATGCTAGTGATCCAGGCGGATGGGCTTCTTTTTTGCCTTGCAACGGAGATGGGGAATCATTTCAGATGACTAAAGCTAAAGGAAAGCAAATCTTGGAGAGCTTAATTCATTTTGCTTCGTGGAAGCGCTATGTTGCGAAAAGTCGAGATTTCGTTTCTGCACTTGAGCAACACCTCAAATGGCATACAACTGCCTATACCGGTGAGTTCTTGATTTCTTTTGTTACAAAAGGTCTGAGTATTAAAATTTAATGCTTCACAACCTTAATCACCTTGCAAATTGACTTTAAATATGATTGCTCTACGCAATGCAGATATACTTGAATATATAAAATGTTATGAAGAAAATTTAAAAAAGTTGAAGACGCCTTATCCCACTGACTGCAAACGGATTCTGAAGGCACTGATTTCAACGACCGATGAGTCAGAGGTGCTTTATGAGGGATCCACCAAGACAAAGGTCTGATTTCCATTCCTTTTACTGTCATTATTGTTTTGCAGTATCTAACTAATTCTGCGAAAAGCAGGTAAAAATTGATGTTCTAAGACCAGAAGCATTGGTATTGCTGATTTCAAACCTTGACATTTTGCCACTAACACTCGGCCTTCTTCAATATTTCATGGGGTTATTTCTCGATAAACAAACAGAGAAAAAGAAGTATGAGATTGTGTGGCTTCCAATAGTAGACCCAGCAACTATGCCTAATTGGAGAGAACTGTTTGAGGCTCTAAGGTCCTCTACGCCATGGCACTCAGTCTTCCCTTCAGTGATTGATCAGGCAGCGATCAACTTCATCAAAGATGTTCTGCGTTTTGACCAAGATCCTATTCTTGTGGTGATTGATAAGGATGGACAAATTGCATCTCCGAATGCCCTACCTATGCTTCTTGTTCTGGCTGGTCAAGCTATTTCTTTAAATACTTCTTATGAACAAGAACTATGGAAGGAAAAAGAACTTAACGATCTTCGATTTATTGTTCCACCACTGGTATATATATATCACATTCAATCCAATGGGATTAAAAGCGTGTGTAAATCTCTATTATGAAGTATCATATATATTTATAATCTTGTGTGAAAAGAGTTGATTAATGTTTTACTTTATTTGTGACCTCAGAAAGTGGATGAAAACAGTTTGATTTGCCTATATGGAGGAGAGGACATGAACTGGATTCGCGAATTTACAAACGCTGCAAAGAAGGTAGAATCCGCAGGAATCCCATTGAAGATAATCTATATGGGAAAGAGGAATCCAGGCAAGAGCCTCAAACAAAACCTGAAAACAATAAAAGAAGAAAAACTCAGTGATATTGTTGATGATGACTTTGGCGCTATTTGGTTCTGGTGGAAAAGAATGGAGAATATATGGAAGTCAAAGTATCAAATAGGGAGAACAACCAAGGATGATCAAATGATGTTAGCCATCACTAAGATGCTCAGCGTTGATTCCAGCGAGGGCGAATGGGCCTTTATTACTCGCACTTCATTAGATGAAATCGCCGTAGCTAAGGGGAGCCTTTTCTTGAATTGCTTGATGAGTTCTGTTGAATGGAAAAAAGATACATTTCTGAGCTCAGTTAATGAAAAGCTTCATCAGTTTCAAAGTGGTAGCGCAGATGAGTGTCACCAGCTTGTTCTTCCTCAATTTGCTTGGCAATTGTCACCAGAAACAGTGGATTTCTCTGATTGCCTTTGCACCATGGAGAAACTCATTACTTTCAAATGCTGTGGTCATCCATCTATTTTAGAGGTTCTTAATTAGAAATATATAAATTTTATATATTTAATAGAAAATTATGAACTTATGGCTAAAATAATTCATAATTGAGCTAAATTTTCATGGACAAGTCCATGACTTTTAAGTTTTCATGGACAACTACTCTTGTATTATGATTTTTAAGAAATTTGTTTGTGTTATTTGTTTCATAATTGTCGGATATGTGATTGCATATGCAGCTATCAATTTGTTCCTTTACCACTGATTTGAGCTATGACAACTCATATTTAATACCACGTAAATAAAATAATTATTTTTTCCAGAAAACATGTACACACACCAATGATTTTTTTTTTTTCGAATTAAATAAAAAAAGCAACTTAAACAAGTCGAAATACCTGAATAAGGAGCCAAATTTTTCAATATATGAATAAGGCAGCAGGTATGTCAGTTGTTGAATATAAATACATAAACTTGGTTAACAATCAATTAAATTTCCCTTATTTAAAATATAGACTAAATTACCCAAAAAAAAATCTGAATTTTTCAATTTGCATCAAAAATAATATATATTTTTCATTTTTTCAATTAAATAAACAAATTTTTAAATATTTTATCAATTTGGATATTTCACTTAATTTGGTAAAAAAATTATTGATTTGTCTCAACTTTCTGACGGAAATATTTTTTTTGCTAACTAATTGACTTTTCAATACTTTATAGATATTTTATTTGTTTACAAATAAAATAATGTTAATATTTTAATAGTAATGATGTTAATTAAACAGCTTATTTATGAAAAATTTAAATATGTCTGCAATTTTTTCTATCAGATTGAACATAATATCTAAATTAATAAAATATCAAATATTTATTTATTTAATTAAAAATTTTGAAAATATTTATTATTTTTTTGTACTCTCTCAATTTAGCCTAAAATATGTGTGAAGGCTGTTAAAGAGTTGACTGATGATATTAATGAAAAGATGGATCTGCTTGAAACCGAGACTTTTCAGAACTCTAAAGAAGAGCTACCTATCATCAGGCCAAGGACTAGATTCATTGCAATACTATGTACACAATTATCTTTTTGTCTTCTTTTGGGTATTATGGTTGATTTTGAATAATGGAAGGATATATCTAAATCAATAATAGATCATACTATTAACAATATATGAGATTAAGATGCCAAAAAATTATTAAGTATTAGAAACTTCATTGATACATTATACATTACATAGTGAAAAGCCATATTCAATCTTGATAATATAGCATAGCAAACCTGAAACTTGCAAAAGCAGCCTCAGTAACCAATCATCACCATGCTGCTGCTTATTTATCACTTATATAGCTAGCATCAGACCCTTAATGTTTGTTGCTGTTTACTCATCACAGCACTCGTACAGGAGATACCTTTCCATGGGTCGGTTGCATTCAGAGCACAGAATTTTTTCAGGAATATTTCCAGCGGCTCCAGGGAGGATGAGGCGGTTGCAGTGATGTTCAGGATGAAGGGTCTTAAGGTGATCTCTAAGTGCCGGCATAAAACCCTTTGGCTGGATTTGATCTTTCCAAACTGTGTACTCAGAGAGGCCCGTTAAGAATATGTTACCTTTGGCCTTGACCATCTCATCAATTCCTCTGCTGAAAATGGCCCACCCACCTTCACTGCTATCAAAGCTGAGCATTGTCATGATTTCTTTCATTATAGGATCATTCTCTGAGGTTCTTCCTAGTTGATTCTTCGACCACCACATGCTCTCGATTCGAACCCAGAAGTACCAGACTGATGTCAAGTCTTGCCAGTAGTGGCTCAGTTTCTCCACACTGATGCTTGCAATGTTCTTCCTCACTCTTTCTTTTGGGTTGCTTTTGCCCACATATACCATCCCTAGAGGGACATTTGCTGCTTGTGCTACTGTTCTGGCTGCGTTGGTGAATTTTCTAATCCATTCCATGTCTTCTCCTCCGTAGAGACAAATGTATCTTCCTTCTTGCATCTAGTTATCATATTAATTACAAGCAAAAAATGCAATTAACAAATTACTATTAATTAATTATTCAAAAACTTATTGATTAAAACTTAATCAATATACATACCCAATTGAGAACTGTTGGATCAATGCCATCCACCAAGAGCTCAAGTCTCCAACTCTCTTCCTTCCATAGAGCTTCCTCGCGAATAGTGGTGAAAGGGAAGGCTAGGCTGCCCCAAATCCACATCATATGGAGTGCATTTGGAGATGTAACTCTTCCCTGTGGATCTATCACAACAAGAATTGGCTTCTTTCCAAAATTCCATTCTTGTTTCACGAACTTGATTACTGCTCGGTCGATCAATGATGGATGGTAAATTGAGTACCAAGTCATACCAGCCTGCAGATTCTCGAATTTCTTTTGCCAGTTCTCAGTGAAAGGCACAGTTGGGTCCAGAATTGGCAACCACACAATCTCATACTGGCTTTCTTGCCTGGATGGATGCAGCCGAGATTCGTTATATATCTGCTCAAGAATCGCTATTTCCTCTTGCAAGATGTCAAGGTCTGATATTAGCAGGAGCACATTTTTCCTCCTCAGAACATCAATGTTAACCTGTTTTTTTCCAACACAAGATCACAGATATAATGATTAATTGGGCCATAATATTTCTCACAAATATTGATTGTCCAAGAATCAAAGGGAATAAAAATGCACACCCTTCTCTTGGTGGTTCCTTCAACAAGTGGCTGCAAATCATCTTTTGCATAAATCAGTGCCTTCAGAATTCTCATGTTGTCAAGATGTGCCATCTCAAACAAATGTAAGAGATTCTGATAAGTTTCCAGATGTTTCTTCTCATCTGCAAGCATAAATCAATTTAATTTTTAATGCCTTTATACATCGATTGATGGCCATGAATATATTAATTCTAAAGATTTTAGCTTCAGAACTAGCCAATGTGCTTATAGCAAAGTCCCAGTTGATTCGCTAGGTGGCTATGCATGTTGCTGAGCTTGTGCGCCAGGCTCGATAGCTCCCAGGCCTCTGTAGTTGATACTATGTGCCTGTAACCGAAAGATGATCACCTCACTATTAATAATGATTATCACTAAAGCTATCTAATCGATAAACACAAACACCATCAACGGAATACATACTCGTGGCTGAGCCCAATAAGTCCAGTAATCTGAGATGCACAAGCCACAACACTTCTGATTGTCCAGTAGACAGTAATTGGAATATGAGCCATTGCTGTGGACAATGCAGTGACATCCATTGAGATGTACTGAGGGGGAAGCTCCTTGAACTCCACAATGCAATTGGCAATATCTAGCATGACTTTGATGAGATTTTTCACTGCTTCGAATCTGGGTTTTAGCATGCTTGAATGCTCTAAAATTTCAGGCAATTGTTTCAGGATTGCCACGGCTTTGGCAAGCTGGTTCGAGGTGTAATTCTGGGCAAGCAGCCAGAATTCCCCATAATTCGTAGCGAAAGCTGCCAGAGCTATCACCAATTTGGCATCCCATGGATAGCTAGATAGCATGTTCAGTATTGACATTGTTGTGGTATGTGCATCCACACCTCCTGATGAGGATTTGTATGTTATCTGCATTCAATGAGGATTCGCTTTTGTTACTGATAAAGGAAAATATTTAATAAGAGATGGAGAGATTGAGATGGAACAAGAAATTAGTATCACCTCGCTTGCCACTCGATCAATGACAAATGCTAAAGATTCAAGCATGGCAATGACACTGGTATTGTAAGTTTTCTCATCCATATCTTCTTGACGTCCTTGAGGTGTGACCTACAAATTACAAAGATGAGATTAGCAGTATGTATTATGATATATGCTAGCTATTCAATATCATAGAATTGATTATGCAAATGAAGAGCATTAATTAATTACAATAGTTAGAGAAAGGGCATCAATAGTAGGGGCAGCGCGACTAAAGATGTCCTCAACGATATGAAGAAGAGGCTTGACATAGTACTCGCGTCCATCAGGGGCATGAGTAGCTTGAATTTGCTTAGACATTGCATTGTCATCAGAAGAAGAGAACAAAGGCCTATCATATTTGATGAGCTGCTGCATATTGGTTGAGATTGGTTTGAGCAGTTGCTGCACCACAGGGTTTGTATGGGTAAAGCCAGTTGGGGTTGGATTCATCAGCTGCTGCTGTGTATTGGCTAGGGTTGGATTCACCAACTGCTGAGCATTTGCTGGTGTTGGATTCACCAGCTGCTGAGCATTTGCTGGTGTTGGATTCATCAGCTGCTGAATATTGGCCTGAATTGGATTGAGAAGTGGCCGCAGATTGGCTGGGGTTGGTTTGATGAGTTGCTGAAGATTGGCTGAAGATTGATTGAGAGGCATATTGGTTGAGGATTGATTGAGGGGCATATTGGCGGAGGATTGATTGACGGGCATATTGGCTGTGGGTTGAGTGAGAGCCATTTTTTTGGGGCTTAAACCAAAGACAGGTAAAATACTAATTGTTTATGAAATGTGTTATTGTGGGTGCAATGATCATGGCTTTATATAGTAATCAGAAATGGGAATAAAGCAGAAATATAAGTTGAATCTTCCTTGCTTCAAATGAAGGTTTAGTACAAGAAACGACAATGAAAAAGGCCCCAGATTTGATATGCCATAAACATTTCGTCTTTTTTTTACCTTTTGCTTGCATGCCCAAAATTCTTGTACCAGTTGGTTTTCAAGAAATACATATCAAGTTTAAATCTTTATGTTAATTTGAGATTTGGAACAAATTCTGCAAATGATTGTTTGCTTCTTTACTTGATAGTTATATTTCGATTTCTGATAGTTGAGAATCAAACAAAATGAAAAGAAAGGGAAAGTACACACACTAATTGCTCTTTGTTTCTTTTTCTTTCCTTTTGGCTTTGCCAAGGATCTTCATATATATATATATATATATATATATATTTTTAATTTAATTTACAGTAGAAAGTAGTATTAATTTAATAGTAGAAAGTAGCACGTAGTGCATGTAAACTATATACAACTTTCATACAAATAAATAAA
>CATIWF010017578.1:0-13470 GCA_949630135.1 Balakata baccata | reverse complement strand
GTTGTCACAGTCTCTTCCATGCAGAGGCGGATGCAGGTAGAAGTTTGTGGGTCATTGGACCACATTAATTTTTCAAAATTATAATAATAAATATGATATTTAAATTTGGATTTAATTAAAAAATAAAATGGATCCCGATAAGATTTAGAAAATTCTACCATTTTTCTAACTATTCATAAAAAACTGATAAAAAAAATGAGTCATTATTGGTTGAATGATTGTTTATTAATATATATTTAAAAATATATACTTGATAGTGTTGGTAAAAATGCAATGAAAATTTAATTTGTAGATGAATATTATAAATTTTTTTTAATGTTTTATTATTACATATATATTTTTATAATTAAAATTTATGCTATATATACGAACCCCTCAATCCAAAATTTATGAATCTGCCACTATTCTCACATTTACCATTAGTATTTTATAATGTGTATGTCATGCTTGTTCATGTCCTTCACTAGCTTTGATTTACCTCCACACCATCAAAAATGAAAATATAATCAGCTTCCTTAAAACTCAATATGGAAACTACCCTTAAGTTGTTAATTAATCATCTTATGAATTGTTAAACTATACCTCTACTTTATCTATAAGGGTGTGGATAAGGTAGTGTGGGTATTTTTTGTTCAAGTTATGGTTGATTAAGCTGATTTTTCCCCTTAATTCATTAATAAAATAAAATTGCTTATAAAAAAAAGTGTCAAAATTTGTGAACCAGTGGAAGAAATAATTAGCATTAAACAATTGGGTGTAAAAGACAATCTGGAGGGCATTTGCAAAACTTGAAATTCTTGGACTTAAGAATTTACCAGAATCGAAGAGCATATATTGGAAGTCCTTGCCTCTTCAAAGCCTCAAGAAGATCAAGGTAATTGGTTGCTCATTGCTGAAGAAGCTTCCACTAAATTCTGATAGTACAAATAAAAAAGATGTGGTGATTGAAGCAGAGGAAGATTGGTAGAAGGGTCGAATGGGAGGATGATGCTAAAACTATTTTCCTACCATGTTTCAAACCACAGGTTGACTGGATCTAGAATAATGTGATGTTTGTACTCAACGTTGTCCAAAAACAGCTCTATTAACCAGGTACTGTTGGCTGTTGTAGAATTTGAACATCAGGAAATGTTTGCTTTGTACAAAGAACTGGTAAAAAATTGATAATCTGCGAATACAGTTGTGCTTAATGGTTAATGATCTTTTGCAATGCTTTTTAGAGTATTAATGCGATTTTTGTAGGCAACAAATTAAATTAACTTCAGAATAATAATATTGCAGTTCCCTAATTTGAGTTGAATTAATTTCCCATTCCAATTTCAAAAATCACTAAATGCAACACTCAATGCCAATGGCAGATGCACACGCTTAGTAGTGGACCTATATAGATAAGATTTTCCCACAACTTGTGATTGTTTACAAATTAAATTAATCTGATTTCACAATTTCATATGAAGCAGCCGCTGCATGGTGCAATGTTTCTTCTCTCTCCATTCCAATAAATAAACTATACTTGGTGGGGAGAACGCAGACAATTTGAACTCGTCAAGCCTGGGTGTACTAGGAGAGAAGGACCGGCAATTGCATTAGGAGAAGAGAACATGCCAAATTGTCTTCACGTCGACAGTATTTTGTCACTTTCCTATACCGGCTTCTTTAGTTAGAACTAGCTGTGTTTTTTTAATCTGAATATAAAGAAATGTGCCCTATTCTCTGTTTTCTTTGAAGAAAGATAAAAAAGATAGTGTAATTTCTTTGAAAAACTCATATGGGACAGAAATGGAAGATAAAAAAATAATACCCACTTGGAAGCTCACATGGAGTCTAGTTAATCAATCGTGGAGCCAGCTATATTTATGTATTTAATTATTAACTAGTTTAATGGATATTCTCTACCAAAATAAAAAAAAAAATTTAATAGATATTGACTTGGCTAAGTATAGTTCCTAATAAATTTGAAGGCTAAATTATGCTGATTTTCAGCTCTTAAGTAAGTACTATAGTTTTAGCATTTGTACAAGAGATCAGCTTTTAAGTATGCACGTACTCTTACTCTTCATTTTCCGCTCTGTATCAATTAGTTGATCAAAAAGTTCTGTATCAATTACCTCTGAATTGATTCTCCACCATTTCCTAACTCAATCTTCACCATGACCCACAAATTCTTTGTCCATCTTTCTTCTTCCATCCACTGATTCCATCTCAGCCATTCCACAACTTCTTTGTTGTTCTCACTGTTTCTCTTGCTTTTTCAGTTTCTACTTCCTCAAGCTTTTTCTTCATATTTCCATCGTCTCCGTATAGCTCTCTTCTGTCTTCCATCTGTTTTTCTCTATTCTCTTTTCTTTATTTCCTCTCTCCCATTTACTTACTCTTCACTTTGTAACTGAATCTCAAATTCAGGAGGCCTGGCAACTCATTCAAAGCAAAGAAATAAAGGGTTGTGTTGGATTGTGTCCCGATATGAAGACTGGCTATCAGCTGAGGAAGAAAGCAACCAAAGAAGCTTCGGGCACTGAAAAGCTTCAGAATGAAGAAGGATTAGATCCCATTTCCTTCCGGCCCCCTCTAGAACGGACAGTTGAGCCACCTGCTTATAGAAGGGAAGCCTTGCCATCAAGGGTGATTATCTTGAACCAAGTTATGGATGCGCTCAATGATCCTAATCTTCACATGATTGGGATCCTTGGTGTGGGAGGCGTTGGAAAGACCACACTAGTGAAGGAGGTACTTAGGAAAGCTGTAGAAGACATGCTATTCGATTCTGTGGTTATCGTTGCTGTCTCTCAGACATCAGAACTGAAAAGAATCCAAGGAGAAATTGCTGATTTTTTGGGCTTGAAATTTGACTCAGAGGATATAGCTGGAAGAGCAAGTCTGCTGTATAAGAGGTTGAAGAACTCTAAAGTACTCATCATTCTCGATGATATCTGGGCAAAACTTGATTTGAAATTTGTAGGAATACCTCATGGCGACGAAGACAAAGGAGGCAAAATATTGCTAACCTCCAGGAGCAAAGATGTTTTATGTCATGAGATGGGCACACAAAAGGATTTCTTACTTGAAGTTCTAAGCCAAGAGGAGGCACGGAGATTGTTTGAAATGACTATATCCGATGATAAAGATCCACAATTGAAGGCTATGGCAACTGAAATTGCCAAAAAATGTGCGGGGTTGCCCCTTTTGATTCTCATGGTGGCAACATATTTGCGAAATAAAGAGTCATATGTGTGGCATAATATGCTCAAGGAACTGTCTGAGTTTAACCATGAAGAAATAAATGAAAGGGTAAACAAAGTTCTTCGGTCAATCTACCAGAATCTACCTGGGGAGGAAGTCAAGTCGTTTTTCTTGCTCTGTGCTCTGTGTGGAAACTCTAATATTCGGATCGAAAACTTGGTAAAATATAGTATAGGACTGGGTATGTTGAAAGACTTATTTACCATTGAAGAAGCAAGAGACAGAGTACTCAGGTGGATCAGTAAGCTCAAAGATGAGTGTTTGTTGCTGGATGGTCACAAGAAAGGATGTGTCACAATGCAAGATGTGGTTCGTGAAACTGCACTTTCAATTGCACATGAAGTTCAAAATGCTTTTGTTGTTAGAAGTGGTGTTAGATTGTGGGAATGGCCGAGCAAAGACTGCACCAGAATTGCTCTTCCTTTATGTGATATTGATTGTCTTGCTCAAGGTCTGGAATGTCCAGAAGCAGAGTTACTTTTACTGTTCACTGAGGATTGTTGTCTAGAGATCCCTGATTCATTTTTTGAAGGGATTAGAAAACTCAAAGTTGTGGATTTGACTGGCATTCGTTTTGGGGGCCAGGTGCCTTCATCACTTGGTTTCTTAACAAACCTGCAGACCTTGTGTTTGGAAGAATGCCAGTTGGATGATATAGCCATCATTGGAGAGCTGAAGCAACTAGAATGCCTTAGTTTTGCAAGATCTAATATAGTTGAACTGCCAAGAGAAATAAAGCAACTTAGGCAGCTGAAGTTATTAGATTTAAGCAAATGCAGTCAGCTCAAAGTTATTCCGGTAAATGTCTTATCAGAACTGTTCCTTTTAGAAGAGTTGTATATGAGTGATAGTTTTGTTGGATGGGATGAGGAAGGGAAAGCAAGTGTTATGGAGTTAGATGAATTGAGTCACTTGACAACACTGGAAATCCAAGTGAATGATGCCAAGAAAATACCAAACCACCTCTTCTCCAAAGGGTTACTAAGGTATACAATAATCATAGGCGATGAGTGGGATTTCAATGGGACTTATGAAGCCTCAAAGACAGTAAAGCTGAGGCAACTCACAATTGATCAAATGGAGCATGGGCTTAAAAAGTTGTTGAAAGGAACTGAAGCTCTATATTTAAGCGAGATCACAGGAATCGATGACAAAGTTCTTCAGCAACTGAAGCATCTCCACGTTCGAAATGATGATGCCATTCTATATATCATCAACTCAATAATATTGGCTTCATGCCAAGCCTTTCTAATGTTGACATTGTCTTTACTTAATTTAAACAGTTTGGAGGAGATTTCCCATGGTCAACTTGCAACAGGCTCTTTTAGCAAACTGCGAACTTTAAATATCAGCGGATGCAATAACTTGAGGAATCTCTTCTCATATTCATTTGCCAAATGTTTGTCGCAGCTTCAAGAAGTGATAGTGAAAGAGTGTGATAACATGGAACTTATTATTGCTGAAGGAAGTGGAGATGGCAATTACAGTAATGATGTAATAGAGTTCACTCAATTATCCTCATTGGAACTATGGAATTTACCACGTCTGAGGAGCATTTTCAGTAAAATGGTATGTGCTATATGTTCATATTATATATCATATTTCGATTTACTAGTGATTATTTCTGAACACATTTTTTTTTAATTGTACTAATTTTACTTTATTTTAAGTTTATCAAATGACTAAGAAACTATAAAATAGCTTTGAAATTCAAATAATTTTGCAGTTCAAGTACCTTTTTTAACTCGAGAACTTACATCCTTGGTCATCAAACTAATATCATTAAACTAAAAATTATTGATAGTACTTTATTTACGAAAATATAAAATGAAAGGCATATGCATGCTAGTTTCTTACTCTAGCATGTAAATATGTCTTTCATAACAATAATTGATAGATTGTAATAAATTATGTTTTTTATTATAAAAATTTTATATTCTAATATTTTCTGAAGTGTTATATTGATCATATACTAAAACCTTTTTCTATAATTCTTATAAACAATTTAATTGTGCATAATTTTTTTATAGATTTTATTTTGACGAGCATGTGCAGTATGTGTTAGAACTTAAAAGTATATATTGTCCTTATTTGTTTAGTTGTTATAGAACTCATTATTTTTAGTTTCATTAAGTTATATAAGAAAGATTGGGTTGATTTTCAGTTGTTGTTGGAAGAATTGATGATGAAATTAAGGATTTTGTAAGCAGGTTTCTTTCCCCAAATTAACAAGATTGGATGTGTTGGAATGCAAGAGTTTGAAGTATATATGTAAAACGTCAACAGTCAAAAGTCTTTTGCAACTAAAGCGACTTAAAATATATAAATGTGAGCATATGAAAGAGATAATACTTACAGAGGAAACTGAAGAAGAAAAAGAGAGCTTCCATAAGATTGTCTTTTCTGATATGGATTTCCTTTGCCTTGATACTGTATCAAGATTGATTAGATTCAGCAGTGGCTATCCCATTGAATTTCAGTCGCTTAGGCAAATGTACATTTCCAAATGCCTTGCTTTGAAGAATTTAGTTGATAGCAGCTCGGACAATCAATCCCTCTTTAATGAAATGGTAATATGCCTATGCACCTTTTATTTAATATATTCAATATTTTTTATTTGCACTAGTAATCAATTTAACAATTTTTCTCTTTTTTTTTTTTTTTAAATGATAAGTCTTTTTAAGCTTTAATTTAAAATTTAATTAGTAAAAAACAAAACATATTGTTTGAGAGTATGGATTTATTTCCTTATAACTTTCTTATGTCAAATAAGTGTATCAGAAACATACTATATTAATTAAAGATTTATATTAAAAAGGTATAAACAAGTCATTAACTCGGATCTCGTATAGCATGGTATACTTTCTTATGAAACTAAACTTTTTTATCTTTTATTTAATATGATTTTTATATTCTTATAGGGTAGTTCCGACTCGAAGACATTGATGTTAGATTTCAAGAACTCTTTTGAGTTTTCAAATGAAGGCATTTCTGGATTGAAAGTGATTGAATTGTCTCATTTAAAAGATGGTTTCCCATTTGGTTTCCTTAAGCAACTTTACTCTCTAGAAAAACTTGTCCTCACTTCCAGTTCTTTAGAATGTATAGAATCAATCTTATTTGATGGTGAAACAAGTGTTGCTGAGGAAGAAGATATCACTACAATTCTACCACTAAAATACTTGAAAGTTGAATTTTGTGATAACCTAAAGTACATAGCACAAGCTTCAGTTTCTTTCCAAAATCTGACGACTCTGCATGTATCGATGTGTGGAAACTTGAAAAACTTAATAACCATTTCAATAGCTAAAACTATGATACACCTCATGCAATTGAGAATTGCATATTGTGAGAGGATGAAAGAAATTGTCGCAAATGATGAAGATGATACAAAGTATGAGATTATTTTCAATCACCTAAAACATTTGGAGCTTCAATATTTACCTACACTTGACAGCTTTTGCTCAGGGAATTATGCATTCCATTTCCCATTATTAGAACAATTAATTGTTGAGCAATGCTTGCGAATGAAGATTTTCTGTTGTGGAGTCTTAAGTACGCCAAAATTACGAGGAGTACGAGATTGGAAATATCCTAAGTATGAGGAAGAAGTACAATACTGGGAAGGAAATCTCAATGCGACCATAGCATCTAAATATTTCAGAGAAAGGGTGCGTATTGTATTTCTTTCTTTTTTTTTCTCTTTAATTTCTCATAGTATTATTATTTCCTACATTAACAGTTTTGTCTTTTGGGATTGAAAGGCCCTCCAAAATGCATATAGGTGGTGTGTGATTGAAGATCCATCTTCCTCGAAAGCTATATTAGGCAATCAACTGCAGCTGTTGAACAATTTGAGATACATTTATGTAAGGGATTGTGACTCGATCCAAGTAGTGTTTGACTTGGAAGATGCATCTGTTGAACATTGCCCTGCTAGTCTCTTGCCAAAATTAGAGGAATTACAGTTGATTAATCTACCAAAGTTGAGTGAAATATGGAATAAATATCATGTAAGAATGTTTGATTTCAGGATGCTTAGGCTGCTCAAAGTGCAAAATTGCAGCAACTTGAAATATGCATTTACTCCATCCACGGTCTCATCCCTCTTTGAACTCCAAGAGATAGAAGTAAAAAATTGTAAGATGATGAAGGCAATAATACAAGAAGAGGAAGCAACAAAATTACCTAAGATGAGATTTCCTTCACTGAAAAGGATTAGCATAAAAGGTTGTCCAACCATGAAGGGATTCATATCCCCAACACTCTCAAGGGAACAAAATCCAAGACCAAATGAAGAAGAAAATGAGGTTTGTTAATAAGCACTTCCTTTCTGAAATATTAATAGGCTAAATCACCTACCAATAAGATTCTATATGATTTAATTTTTAACTCTGAGTTTTAACAAGCTTCATCATCAAATTTAGTGTTAGTGATAATCAATCATAGTAATCCCTTGTGCTGTTCTTATTACTATATTCATCAGAACTTGATCATAAAATTCAATTGATTTGTTTTATATATAATCAAACCACATCAAGAAACTAAAGATTAAGTGTCAAAAAGGTTACTAAACATGATAAAGCCTAATATTTGCATGTTCTCTTATAAATTCTTCTAATCCTTTAATTTTGCACTTTAAATCGCATATGCAATATTGCTTATAAATTTAACTAATATAATGAGGAAAAACGTAAACATATTCTGAACATTGAATGGCTATGTTAATTGATTGAAAATATTACATTTTTTCGCTTATTTGCAGTACTTTGTAACCTGACAAAATAATTATCAAATCATATTAAATTTAAAGAATAAAATTGATTTTATAAAATTAGAAAAAATTGCAAAAAAATATTTGAATTCCTTTTGGTGTGTGTTTGTCATTTAAGGTTGTTGCATTCCTACTTCAAAATTTTATTTTTTGATCAATCCGTTGAGTTGCATAGCAGGCCAAGAAACAAAATTTTATTACCATGCAAATAGCATACAAATTAAAATGGGTAGCCAGTAGACAGACCCATTTGGTCTACCCATTGGCTAAACCTATACGGTTAACAACCAAGGTTTAGGTCTTTGAGAAAGCAATGCTGCCTTCTCAATAATCTAGCCTTAAAATGCTAGTTTCTCTTTTTCTTCTCTTTTTTGGTTTCATAGATTGCAATCCCAATCTTATAAGAAATGAGAATAGATATGGAACTTTATCAAGGACAAATTGAATTGCAACAATCAACCTAGTTAAGTTCCTATCTAGGCTAAAGGTCTTTGAGCTGATAGGCTTCGATCTGCAGGGTGAACTAGTTTCCATCTAAGAATTTTAAGAATATGTAAATGCTTGTTCTAACTAAATAAATAAATACAAAATTTGTTAAAAGTGAAAGCCATGAGGTTGAAAATGATATTTTTTAACTTATTTGGAAGTTGTGAAATGTTCATGAAGCCTGATTCGAATCAATCAATTAAATTTGATAAAATTAAAAAGAAAATTGCATAATTGTTCGAATTCCTTTGTATATGTATATGTCATTAAGGCTTTTGCATTTCCAGTTCAAAAATTTTAATTTGCATCCGGTCCATTTGGAAAAATAATGATTTCTCTTATTCTTGTCTTTTGTCTTTTGGTTTTGTAGATTACAGCGCCAAAGTTAGAAGAATTGAGAATAGATTGGGACATTATCAAATACAAATTGAATGACAACAATCAACCTTATTTTTCCTCTAGACTCAAGGTCATTGAACTTGTTTTTCCATCTAACAGTTTCCCAGCTTTAGAGGAGCTTATTCTAAGTGATTTTTTAGCTGAAGAAATAATTATTAATGGATTGGACAATCATCACAAGTTACTACCAAGGTTGAGAAAAATAATTCTCTCTCATTTGCCAAATCTCAGACATGTGGTGCATGATAATGACCCTAGAATAGTCTCCATTTTTCAAAACCTACAAGTATTACAAGTATGGGAATGCAACAATTTGAAAACTCTAGTGCCATCCTTTGTGTATTTCCAAAATTTGACATTTTTACAAGTGTCAACATGTGATGGGTTGATAAATTTGATGACTGCCTCAACAGCTAAAAGTCTTGTGCAACTCAAAAAAATGTGTATTGGAAGATGCAGAATGATGCAAGAAATAGTAGCAGTTGAATCTAATGAAGAGGAAGATGAGATAGGTTTCTTTCAACTAGAATATTTGGTACTTGATGATTTACCATGCCTCATAAATTTTTGCTCAGATAAGAATTATTTGGATTTTCCCTGTTTGGAAGAAGTGTTTGTTATAAAATGTCCTAACATGATGATGTTATATAAAGTCCTCAACACACCAAAATTGCAAGTATTACACGTATGGGAATGCAGCAGTTTGAGAACTCTAGTGCCAGCCTTTGTGTATTTCCAAAATTTGACATTTTTACAAGTGTCAAACTGTGATAAGTTGATAAATTTGATAATTGCCTCAACAGCTAAGAGTCTTGTACAGCTCAAAACAATGTATATTGGGACGCGTATGATGATGGAAGAAATAGTAGTGGTTGAATCTAATAGAGAGAAACATGAGATAAGTTTCCCTCAACTAGAATATTTGGTACTTGATGATCTACCACGCCTCACAAGTTTTTGTTCAAGTAAGAATACTTTCAGTTTCCCTTGTTTAGAAGAATTGTTTGTTATAAAATGTCCCAAAATGAAGATGTTTGCTCAAGCTATAAACACACCAAAGCTTAGCCAAGTTCAAACAGGAGGAAAGAAGTATGAATGGAAATGGAAAAACACCCTTAATAGCACTATTAAAGCATTGTCTATGGAAATGGTACGTACTAATTATTCACCAAAACCATTTATGAATTGAGAATTGACATGCCTTTTATATAACAACTAGATATATGTTTGCTTTTAGATGAAAGGTTGTAACATTGGTAGTGCAAGACTAGTTAAAAATCTAAAAATAGCTAGGGCATTTCTCGGTAACTTAATTATTATGTAATGCTTGCCAATTTAGGCACTAAGCATAAGTGTACCTTAGGGTTTTAATCACAATAATCAGAGTCTATGGATTAAAAATAATAAATGGAAATTAAAAATATTAGATGTTTAAGTGAAGAATAAAAGTGTTGGATATGATTTTAAGAAGGCAAAATATGATTAAAGGCTTTTGGGTAAGATAAATAATAAGGAGGGACCAAAGTGATATTTTTGCCAAGTAGGTAAAAGTCCATCTTCTTCTTCCTTCCCTGTCGTGCCCAAAAATGCATAAATCATCTTTTTCCCCTTCTTCAAATTCTTCTTCACATCCTTATCCTTGAAAGCCCTAAAATACCCAAAATGAAAGAGAGGAATCTACCTATGATTGGATTTTGAGGGGAAAAAAAAGGAAGGAAAGGAGAAGGCTTGAACAAGGAAAACTAGTTCTTGGAGAAAGAAAGAGAAGGAAAGGCTGAGAAACCCACACCCACGCCTCTATTCTTGAAAAGCTTAGTAAGAAGAGTCTTTTTCTTCTTCTTCTTGGTAGAAACCCATGGTCTCAAACTTTGGTTCGTAGGAGTTACAATTTTACCTTTAACCCATAGATGGGTAAAAGTAGAATGTTGAAAAGGTTTAGGCCATAAAACTAAAACCTTAAAGAGTTAAGTTTTAGTGTTAGTTTTATGAGTAGATTTTATGTTTTATAAGTGATAAAAAGGACTAAAAATGGTATTTTAATGTTATAGGGGATTTTTGGAAGGTGGAGGGCAACAAGGTTCTTAAAGAATTGAAATTGGTATAAAAGCATGAAAATGCTTGTAGATGTTAAAGGAAGTTCCTTGGTAAAGGTTAGTACATATATGCATTCGAATTTCTATTGTATTGCTTGTATATTGTGTGATGTTTTTTTGACGTAAATGCTTGGTTGATGGGTGAATTTATTTATTCATGCAATAAATGCTCTTTGACTAAGTCTTTCACGAGCACAAGTCCCGTGAAAGACTTAGTCACACTAGTGAACCATATGGTTCACACCTGTGAACCCCGTGAATGAATAATGGAAACTTGTTAGGTTGATCAGGAGCTTTCATAGTAAAGTTATTGCAGATTCACAGGCACTTACCTGTGAAGGACATGTTCATAGTCATGAATGATCCTTCGTGGCCGTGAACCAGAGTAAGAATATAATGATAGAGTATTTAAGTTACTTGCCTTAAGTTGATTTGAATTTTGACATGCCAAGGTATCTATCAATGCTGAAACATGAAATGAGTATGAGTAAGCATGAAATCCCATGAATATATATATATATATATATATATAGATAATCATGTATTCATAATATGATATATGATGTAAACTATGAGTGAGTTTATGATATGGTATCCAGATGCCATTACGGGTGTAAATGGTACCATAGTATGAAAGTGATTAGAAAAAAATTATAATATAAGAAAAATGGGTCTAAAACTTGTGCGAGTGCCATTGATCCATGCATGCACGCAATATGTTCATATATACTCAATTAGAGGGTGAGCACTCTTGATCTTAATCCACATCGGAATAGTCCGATTTAGAGTAGTTAGGTGAAACAACAAGGTTAATGATTATAGAATTGTGAAATTTATTCATAAGTGTGGATTATTTGGTTATTATGCTTAATTATTGTTGAACCTTGAGGGTGGCATTTCGATCATTTTGATGATCACAAATAATCATGCAATTAAATTGAATTTTTTCAAGTGTTTAAGTCTTAAATAAGCCAATAATATCAAAAATGAATCAATCCAAATATTTAAAGAGTTTTGAAAATCAAAATTGGATAAAAAGGCATTCAAAAGATAAGCTTCACCACCAGGGTTCATGATAATGACAAGTATCATGACTATGAAAGGTTTTGTCATAACCATAAAAATTTTGTCCGACACAAGCCAAATGATCTAGCATCATTCACAGTCAACTTTACCACTAAGCTACTTTTCACGGTTGTGAAAGGTTTTTTCATGGCTGTAACAGTTGATAGTGAAATTCAATTTTCTTGAATCAAAGCTTGTCATGCCGTGAATCTGGACACAGAGATCAATGAGACAGTTCAATGGCTATAAACACAAGAAATGCACCCCCAATGACTAACTCCTCAAGGGAGTATAAATACTCCATATTTATGACTGTTTATTACTTCAAATCATCTTTGTGAATTAATTTTCAGTTACCTCTCTTTCTTTCACTTACTTCTACTTTAATTCTTCAAACTCAAGTGTTCTTAAGGGGTAAATTTCACCAACGGTATTTCAACTAGATAAATTGTAACATTTCAATATTTCAAAGATTATTTTAGTTGTAATCTTTTCAACTAGATAAATTGTATCATTTCAGTATTTCAAGAATTATTTTAGTTATAAAATAAAAGTTAAGGTAATTTTATGTTACAAATAATTTTTGATATATTGAGTTATTACGATTTACATAGTTGAGATACCGTTAATATAATTCACCATGTTCTTGAGTTTTATGGGTTGTTGAGTGTTAGTAATTCTACAGTCAATCATTCAATAGGTCTTTGGCCTTGTTTGATTTAGCTGTTGAATGCAGTTGATCGCTGATAGTTGGCTGATTGATAGTAGATTGATAATGGTGTTTGGTAAAACTAATTGAGCTGCTACTATTAGAATATAAAATTACCAATAAAGATACAATATATATTATTCAAAGTATATATATTTTTATATGAAGCATAAGTAAATAAAATAATTATTTCATATAATTATATACTATAATTAAGATAATAAAAATAATAAAACTTAATTAATTATAAATAAAAATTTTAAGAATATATATGTATATTTATAAATAAATTTAATATTATTTATACTTAATATATTAAATAACAAATAAAGCAATTAGAAATATATTATATATTTTATTTAAAAATATATAATATTAATAGTTTAAATATTTTTTGTAATATTTTTATATTTTTAATTATAAATAATTTGTTGATTAATAAATTCAATTTGGAGGAAATATATATTTTTTAATTAATAAAATATATAAGAGTAATTTAGTCCTATTTAAAAAAAAAAATTGAATCAGCTAATAACTGATGGGAAAAAAATCCAAAATGGATATTTTTCCAATAACAACTGATTGAAGTTAGAATTAGCTATTAGCTGCTGATTAAGAAATCTTATCAAACACCTTAACTTAACTGTTGAAGGTTTAAAAAGCTATCAGCTACATCCAATAGTTGAACCAAACACTCCATTTGA
>CATIWF010017574.1:0-16009 GCA_949630135.1 Balakata baccata | reverse complement strand
TACAAACATAATTACACATGATAGGAATCTCATTATCATGATCCCATCATGATTTCCTTCATGCTATGTTTCATATCATGGACTTTCATTAATCAGTTTAAGATCTATATCAATTCGTATGCAAATGAATACTAATATAATGAAAGAATGCCTTTATGAATGTGTACACTAAGTGCTTAAGGCGATTGCCTTTTGGGCACATCTCTAACAGTGTTAAGGACTAGCAGTGACCGATATTCACTAAAAGTTGCTTACAGATGACTGAACTCATGCTGGCAGTAGGCAACCGAAGGAATTTCAGTAGAGGGGCACTAGTAAGAAGGAATTAAGGTAGCCTATGATTATTTTCATGGAAGAGAATTTAGAGGGGGAAAAAGGTGGGTTACATGGGTCTGATTTGACTTTAGAAATAGAGGTGGCAGAGAGGGTAAAGTAAAAATTACACGTCATATGTTGGACACTTTTTCTTTAATACTTCTCTTAATAGGGAGCCAATTCATAATAACACATCTATGTACTAACCCATGGCCTATTATTCCAAGCCCTATCCATCAAATTAAGCCCAATCTTGTTAGTCCTTACCACCATAAACATCCATTTGCTTTTAATTCCTACTCCAAAACCCTAAACAAACCAATTATTTTCAACCTTCTTAACTCCAATCCAAGGGAGCGATTCAAGACAATTAGGAGGGAGCTCATAATAGGCTTGCAAGGTGGCTTTAGTCAATCTAAAACATTTCTTGATCTTGTCAAATCCATTATTGATGCTCAATCTAAGGTTAAAGAGAACCGTACTATTCTTGGAACGTGTTTAGTTTATGGGAAGGCAAGTTTTGGAACTAAGACAGATGGAATTTGAGTAGTTTTGGCTTAGAGATCAACTCTAGCTTATAAAAATAAGGAAAATCTCAACGGAGGAAATCTTGTGACTATTGCAGATATAGTTCGCAATCATGGGGCTAAAGATGTGGCTGATATGTTAATGTTTGGGATTATTGTTAGCACTCTTATGGCTCTTCTTTAGGTTGATGACAAGACTGTTTTCATGTGGGAGTAGTGATAGAGAATTGCTACAAGTAGGAATGTTCTAGAATGGGACACTTAAGGTAGTTTAAGGGTTGTTAAGTAATCGAGAACAATAGGAATCTGTTATAAAAGGAGTGTGAGAATAGTAGGAAAGCATGTTATTGGTATTTTGGAATTTTATGGGTCTTTTAGTTGATTAAAGAAGGGAAGTCTCTCCCTGGGCTATGCTTGCACATATTTACTACTTTTCTTTTCTTTTTTCCTTGCTAGTATTTCCAAAATTTCTTAAGAGAAACATTTAGTGAAGTTTATTTTCTATTGTTGTGTTCATGCCATCTAGTTTATTTTCCTGCATTTCGTTGTTTTGAGTTTTCCTTTCACACCACCATTCTCTATTAAGGTGATCTACCTAGAGAAATTTCCCCTGGAAAGCTGAAGCTCTTAGGCAACATTTTTCAAAACAATGGAATGTTGTAAAAGTCTATATTCTGGATTGTCTCACTATTAGAGGAAAAACTTTTGCCTTTATTAAACTCTATGACATTAAGGATTTTCATGCTATTCTCCAATATATCAACTCCGTTGCTATTGGTGATCAAGGTCTCACATGTGAGGTTTCTTTCTATAGTCAGCCTTTTTGCCATAACTCCATTTCTTATTACTCATTTAGGCCACCTCTTCCTAAGAAGCCTTTTAATCACAAACCTTTAGTGGCAACCTTTAATTACTGTCTATCAATCTCGATCTTATATGGATGTTGTATCTAATCCTCATGTTTCTCCCTAGCAAAATAATATTGATGGCCGATATTTAGGACGAACTATCTCTAATGATATATTGATGTTTGGCTTTTGGCATCTTAAAGGATTTGAAATAAGTCCTCAACATTTAAGAAGTCCTTTCCAACATTTTCTCTCTTTTATCTCTCTATTCTCTTCATCTTTATCCTCCATTTCTCTCCTCAAATGGCACCCAAAATAAGCTCTTCCAAAACTCGTGCATTCGAAGGAAAGGGTGTGGCCTCTTCCTCTTCCAACTTCACCTCTGATCAAGACATTTTTAATGCATTCTCCAAGGAAGAAAAGGTTTGCCAAGCTCATATTGGCATCAAGAAATTCATCTCAAATCGAACCTTTGATGTTAAAGACCTAGAAAGATTAGGAGTCAAAAACAAAATCATAGATACCCTTAAAGAATGGGGTGGATCACATTTGTCATGCCAATGGAAGATGGGCATGGCATGATAAACTCACTCTTGAACTTCTCTCTACTCTCCAAGTCATCAAGGATCCTAAACATGCTCTTAGGTAATACAAAATATGTTTTCATCTTTTCGGACAACAAGAGATGACTAGGGACCAATTAGTAGATGCTTTTGGATTCAAGAAAGTTGGTCTTCTCAATGCATAAGGTATGCATCTTACTCTTCTGGATGTATGGTGGGATATCTCTCTTGAAACCCACCTAGACAAGAAATCCGATGCCAAACATATCAAAACCCTCACCTATTTATCCTTTATCGCATCATTACTTTCACTATTAGTGCTAAAAGTGAAACCAATGAAAAAGTTATCCATGATGACATCTTCTACCCATGCATGATGATTCACCACAAACCTCCTGAAACAGCCCATCTTCTTCTTGAGAAATTCCTCTCCATGGCAACCACCACTAAAGGTACTATTTCTCTTCATGCACAAATAACTTACCTTACAAAATACCTCAATCTCATTACGGACGAAAATACTTCTCTTCTCACTTCCTCTTGCTCCCAATTTGATGACTTCTTGGACATCAAATACCTATTGAATTACGAAGCAATTGTAAGGCCTTTCAAGGAAGTAGAACAATTCTTCTATGCCTATAGAGAGCATGGAGCCCAAAAGGCAACCCAAGAAACCTCAAGGAAACATGCAAGGCTATCAATAGAAGGAGCAGCCTCAAGTGCTCAAGCCATGCCTCCTCAAGAGATGCCTCAACCTAAGCATGTCTCTTTGCAAAGTCTATATGACTTATAAATGTGGTCTTTCAATAACATGAAGGACATGATGCAACACCTTCATTTGGATATTGAAAGCATGCAAGGATAATTGAACCTTCATATTTGTACCGATAGCTTTGAATAGGAGAATCCACTTGAGGGGGACCAAAGCATTCAAAAAGAAGAGGAAGAGGGTGATGAAGAAGAAGAGGAGGAGGATAATGAGGAAGGAGATGCTTAGCTTAGTTCTACCCTATGGTAAATCATGTTTAGATCAAACACTTTTTATGTAGCTCCTTTTCTCTTTAATGCTTTGATTGCTTATTTTATTCTTTATTGGTGTTTATTTTACTAATGCATCTATTCTTATTGATCTTGCTAAAGAAGGAGAATAATTATGAAAACTTAAGTAAAAATCACATTAATGTTCAAATTGGCAACTAAGTTAAAAATGTTGACTTTTAACAATCTTATTTGACTTAGTTATTCAATAAATAATTTTGCTCCAAATGATATAAAACTTTGTATGACTATTTTTTAGTACTTTAGTTTGACATTTGTACTCTCAATTTGTTATTTTTCCTTAATTTGATTGTCAAAATCAAAAAGGGAGAGATTGTTAACCTTAGAGCGATTTCTCTCTATTTTGATTTTGACAATCAAATTAAGTGTCACTGAGTGTTGTTTTGATAGTGTTCAAAGTTTCAGCTCATTTGGTTTTGATTTCCCCAATGAAAGAGTTAAAAATTTCCTAAAGACATGTAACTCTTGACAGGGACTAGTATTTCTAGACTAGGACACTGTTACAGACTAGAAAATATGTGTACAAACTAGGAAACAATGGCCCTTAGTCATCCCAAAGTTCTAGTAGCCGATACAGATCGGGAAGATCATAGTCCTAACTAGGAAATAACTTTCTAGATCGGAAAAATGGCAAGTACGACTGGAAAATTCAAAAAGACATGACTGTTGATTGGCACCCTAACCAAACTATGCCACATCATCTGAAAAGTCAAAACGCTCAACATTGGCTGACCAAGGTCCCGACCGGGAAAGGGTGTCCCGACTGGGAGAGACTCAAAGCCAACTGTGCAAAGTACCTTAGAACAGGTAGCATCAAGCAAGTCTCGACTAGAAAATTCATATAGGAACTAGTTGTTTGAGCCTTTAGCCAACCAGATGTTGCCACGTGTTAAGTTAGGCTATTTCCAGACCGGGAAACCTTCTCTGCAGGCAGCATTAAATGCACTTGTAAGAGAACGTTAGAAAGAGAAATGACATTCATTTGTAATGACTATTTGGTGGGAAATCAGTATAAATGCCCTAGGGAAAGGCCATTTAATTGATTCAACTACTTTGATTGTGCCAAAACTCTTGCAAATTAATTTCTCATCTTTCTTTCATTAATTCTTGTAAAGGTTTAAGTGTTAGCTTTAAACACTTTCAATTATCTTGTAATGGGTTAGTGTGTAAGCCAAATTATAAAAAATTAGTTATTGTGTGAGCCATTAAAATATAAGAAAATTTTGGGTTGAGTGTTAGCCTTGTGAAAAACACCATAGTTGGGAGTGAGTTAGGTAAAACTTCACTTGTAATCTAAAGGTTAGATTAGTGAACATCCAATTGAGCTTGGGAAGAGGAGTATGGTTAGTTAACACCCGAACCTTTATAAAATTTGTGTGTCTCTCTCGTCTTTCCTTCTTCCATCATCTTTGTATGCATTAAAATTTTAATTTCCCACCAATTCATTCCCCCCCCCCTCTCGGTGATTGTTTGGGCAACAAAGTGACTTTTTTTTAGATGAAAAAAAGTTTTATAATTTTACTGCAATAATTGAAAAGTTCAGTGACCATATATGAAATTAAACCTTGGATAAGACATAGAAAAATGGAATGAAAAGCCTACTGATTTCATTGAATTAAAATTGTTTAAATACAAAAGATCTCAACTAAAATGCAAGAAAATTTGAAATACAATCCCACTAACTTCCTAATAAGTAGGAATCAACAAATCATCAGCTGCATGCCTAAAGACTAGGACTTCAACAACAAAAAACAAAAAACATAAAAAATATCTAAACTGATTTTTTGGAACCTAAAAACACATCAGCAGCCTTGTAGCAATTGTATCATCATGCCAAATCAGCATCCTACATTAGCATCATTAGATTTACAACTCATAAGGCATATTGCAATATAATCTCATAATCATATATCCAATACCAATTTATCAATATGGAGTTTACATTGTCCTTTGAGTGACTTCAGTCTTTCCAACAAACATTCACATTGTCTAATAAGAATAGTTGGACTTGAAAGGTCCATCCCTTTTTCCACTTCAGAGTTGCTCACTGCACCATCTAAGAGAACATCAACATTATTAAGTTACTTTGTGATTCAATTTGGTATTGCATTAGCTATGCATATTTTACCTCTTCAAGATTCACACCATCAACACATTCATTCTCTTGTGATCCACTACCATGCACTTCTTAGTTTTAAGGGATCAAATTGGCCCCAATTTTTTTTTTAAAACATAATCTAAGCTAATATATGAATAAATTTATAATATATTTGTAAATAAATATTAATATATTAATTGTATAACTATCATTTATTAATTTATATCATAATAATATTATACTAATATATTTTTTAACTTATTTAAATAATTAATATATATTTATTTATTTTTTACATATTTTATTTCTCAAAAAATATTTATCAATTAAATAAATTTTTGTTTATTTTTTTACAAGTGACTAATGGCAACAAACATTTCTCAAAATTTTATTATTCTTACTATGTATTGACACACACACACACATATATATATAAGAAAAATGACGGAAATATTATGATGAATTGAACACTTGTTAAATTTCATTTTATAAGTTTTTTGATGAACTATGTAGTTTGTTTTTGTATAATTTTGGATATGAATATTTTTGTGGTTTGAGAATTTATTTGCAAATTGTACTGCATTTTTAATATAATTTTTGTATTTATTCGTATATAATCATGTTTAGTATCTTATCTTTTAATGGGTACACGTTTAGTATACAGATTTTAACTGTGTTGTATCCGTGTTCTAATTTTTGACAAGATTAATTAATCGTATCATATTCGTATTTAGTATAATTGTGTTATACATGACTAATGATTGTTCCTGTAAAAGAAAAAGAATGCAAGCATGCTAGCAAAATTAACGTGCTTTCTAAACTTAATGTGATTATTGCACTTAATGACTTCTAATCAATAATTACAAATTCTTAAGTTTCCTTAATAGTGTGCTTAAATCTAATTGTTACTGAAATCGAAAAGTGAGCTAAAATTTGATTAATGGTAATGAAAAAGAGATAATGAGTAGTTAAGACTCAAATAAATCTTGAACAAATAAAAATTAGAGAAAATGATTTCACTTATGTAAATAATGTTGATTAACTACAATAGAGTTGAACTAAATAAAAGGAGTTTAAATGACTGAAGCTAATGCTGAAAATAAGACTGATGCTGAGATGCTATTTAATTGACTTTTTTTTTTTTTTTAATTTGATGATGATGATTGTCATAGTTTTCTTGGGTTGATTGAGTAGTCTTCCTTTATATAGCATTAGAGCCAAAAGTGACCATTAGCCATGATCTCTATTTGATTTTGCCACTTTCTCCAATTGCTATAGTGTACCATAACTTCCTCCACTTTCTCCTCAACTACCCAATTATCAGTAATGCTCCACCTGTTTAGGGATTTTATTTGATTGTCTCCTCATTCATAATGTATGTTTTATTTCTCTATGGCTTAGTTCTGAATTTTGTAATGGGCTTGCAATAAAAATAGAGTGTAAACATTTGCCCCTCCCCCCATATACACTATGACCTTGGGCCATAGTTGTATGGATATAAATTCCTTAAACTCCTTAGACCTTATCATTTTGTCATTTAGCATGAGGTCCAAAGTTCTCTTCTTCTCTCAAGACTTAGAGTTTCAAAGGCAAAAAAAAAGCCAAACTAGAGTATTGGAAAAATCAAAGAACTCATTCCCTAAGAGACAACCCCTATTAGTTTCAAATTTAAGTCTCCCTCCTTTTCTCTTCCAAAACCAAAAGATTTCAATTCCTCAAAACCCAATCCCTTTTCATCTCCTTCAACCTCTTCATCTTCCAAAACTCAACAAAACACATCTTCCTCCACCATTTTCCCCAAAACTTCAGTTAAGAACCTAAAAGAAAATCATAAAACCCATATGAGGAAACCATTGAGACTGATGCCTCGCATCCTCCCTCTAGATCATGTGCCCAAGCACCATTGCAAAAAGCATCACCTAAGGTCGACATTTAGTCTGTGGCCTTCACTGAGTGCACCAGTTGATCATGCAAGACCTACGTTCCACTGGTCGACTGGAGCTCATCTCTAATCGATGTCACCAGCAAAGCCTAAACAATTAGACCCCCATTATGCACCGAGAAAATCCAGCCTAAGACGAGAGGGTCCCTTTCGTGCAAGCCCAATACTCTGCTGTCGCCCAAGGAAACCTAATGATGGAACACAGTCATCCAGACCCACACCACTACTACTCATCTTGCCAACTAAACTACCTCGCACCTAGACTTCATCGAATCACACTCTAGGTGTTCGATCTTCAATAAGTAAGTTTTTTTTATTTTCTTTTGAAAATTACTGTGACTTTGTTAGCTTTATGGATTTATAACTGAATACAAATTAGTGATGTCTTTTCCCTATGTTCTTGTCTATTTCCATGTAGCAAAAAGTTTTCTATCTCTACGATAAAACTCCCTACCAGCAAATTCTCACCCTAAGTATACACTAGAAGGAGATTCAAAGGTAAATTCCCATACTTGACATTCTTCATACTCTATTTGGGCTCTAGGAACATCGGTTGTATGATAGGACTAGATTTTTTTTCCTTAGGCAAAGAACTTTTCTAAATTTGCTTATGGTGATTTTTGGCCTGAAATTGTCTATTTTGGCCCATTGTTTTTGTATGGTGAGTCTTTCTTTATAGAATGAAGATGAATTTTCTTGATGCTTGCTTAGTCTCTAGGTTGAAATGAACTTGCCATAGCCTAAAATTTGCAAATCTCGGCTTTGTTGGATAATGGGTGATGAAAAAAAAAGTTTTTGGCATGAATCTTAATGGGGAATTTGGCTATAGGTTGTTTAAAATTTACTACGCCTTTACTTTAAGATGATAAGTGTCTAGGAATCAACTTTGCACATAAGGAGTTGAATCAAATACCTTAAAATTTTGGAAGTTTTCAGGGACTCTTTCTTTCTGTTCAGAGGCATATATGACATCTTCATCCTCTAGGTAATGCTTGAAACTTATCCCTAAAGCTCTGTATCTCCCTAACCTTGAATTGTTGATGAATTTCCTTACAGCCCTACACTTCCACCTCTTTCCATCCCTGTAAGCATCCTGACTCTAGGCCCAAACTTAGTAGATCCTCTTGCCTTCCCCTTTCCATTATCTAGTAGCGATGAATTATTACTAGGGAAAAGTATCAACCATTTGGCCCTCCATGCAAATCATGGACAAAAACTAGTGAGGAGTGGGTAGCTTGGGTGAACAATCTCCATCCTCACTATAGGAAGGAATGGAAAAAGCTAGGCATCAGTCAGTTTGTAGAGATAAGTAAAATTTAGATGCCATTAGATTCTGACCTATTGGGAGTGGTGTTGAAATTCTGGTCCATGAGCCTCAATTCCTTCCTACTCCTATTTGGGCCTGCCTCCATCACTATAATTCCCATTAACTAGGGGTTAGTTGTTATGCATGAATATGACTAAAGTGATTATTTGAGAAGAGTTTTGGAAGTATATGAGGGTATACATGAGGTATTTATAGGGTATATTGGTCAATTTTGGCTTTGATTTGAAGAGAGAGATGAAAGAAATGAAGAAAAAGTGAAAAATTAGGCTTCATGACCATGAACAAAGTGTTCATGGCCATGAAGGTTGTGGTAAAAGGATAAGCATTTACTTTTTAAGGCAGCTGTTACAATAGACATTCATGACCATAAAGGTTTTTGTTTATAGCCATGAAGGTATGGTATATAAGCTTTTTGCACAATCTTATCTTCATTTTTCACCATCTTTCAACTCTCGAACCCTAAGAGAGTGATTCTTCATAGATTTTTGAGTGAGTAAACATCAAAATCAATAGACAAACCAAACTCAAATTGAGATTTGAAGGATTTGTTAACAAAGAAGAAGACTTTGTAGAGAGAGAAAGTAGGAACAAGGGAGAGCACATTTTCTTTGCATGATCAATAGTGTTTTCTATCATTAAGAAGTAAGAGAACATAAGAACTGCATCTGTTTGCCATGATTATGAAGTTATATGAAGAGATTGTGATGCTTGGGTAAAGAGTCATGGAGGAGGGGTTATGAAAGATGAAGGGTGTTGCCCAAGCAATCACCAAAAAAGGGGGGGGGGGATGAATTGGTGGGGAAATAAAAATTTTTTCATACACATACAAAGAAGCTAAAAGATAGAAGAGATAGAGACACAAATTTTATAGAGGTTCGGGTGTTACTAACCCTACTCCTCTCCTGAATCTCAATTGGGTATTCACTAATCTAACCACTTAGATTATAAATGGAGTTTTAACTAGCTCACTCTCAACTAGGTGTTTTACTAAGGCTAACACTCAATCCAAATTTTCCTTGTATTTTGATGGCTCACACAATAACCAATTCCTTGTAATTTGGCTCACATTACCCAATTATAAGATAAACCCAAGTGTTTAAAGCTAACACTTGAACCTTTACAAAATAATTAATTGAAGAAGGATTGAGAAAATAAATTTTAAGAGTATTGGCACTTAGAAAGTAGTTGGATATGTTAAATGGTCTTTTGGTTAGGTATTTATACTGATTACCCACTAATTAGCCGTTACAAATTGGTGTCATAACTCTTTCTAACATTCTCTTACAAGTGCATTAAATGTTGTCTACAAAGAGGGTTTTCCGGTCGAGAAATGATATATTTTGACACGTGGCATCTTTTGGTTGGCTGAATGCTCCAAGGGTTAGTTCCTATATGATTCTCCTGGTTAGCACTTCTTGTGTCTCGGTCGGGACTTACTCGATGATGCCATAGTCAGGCCGGGGTTTACTGGCCTAGAATGCTTCCCGGTCGAGACCATACTTTCCCGGTTGGGACATCAGTTAGTTTGACTTGGTCATTTTGACTTCTGGATGACGTGGCACACTTTGGTGGATTCCCTTCATCAACAGTCATTTCCTTTTGAATTTTCCAATCGAACTATAACATGTGCTGGTCTGGAAATGGTTTGTCCCGGTTGGGACATGGCCTATCTTAATCTGCTTTGGCTTCTAGAACTTTGGAACATCAGAAGGCAACATTTTCTGGTCTGGACATGGATTTCCCGGTTTGTAATCCTATCCCGGTTGGGAGTTTCACGTCTCCTGGAAATACTTGACTTGTTAAATGAGAAACTCATAACCAAATCTGTTGAAACTTTGAACACTATCAAAACAACACTAAATGGAGAAGTTAGTGATATTTAATTTGATTGTCAAGATCAAAATAGAGAGCAATCACCCTAAGATTAACAATCTCCCCCTTTTTGATTTTGAAAACCAAACTAAGCTAAAATAACAAATTGATAGTGCATATTTCAAATTGAAGTACTAAGTAATAAGAATGCAAAGTTTCATATCATCTGAAGACAAATAACGTATTGAATAACTTAAGTCAAATAAAATTATTAAAGTCAACATAATTGACTCAATTCAAAAAATAAAGTTAATTTTTGCATGTTTTATGTTCTTTCTTCTCCCCTTTGTCAATATCAAAAAGAATATATGCATATAAAGTAAAAGAAGCAATCACCAAGGAGAGTAAGAAATAAACAACAAGAAAACATATTATTGAAAATTGAAATGTGTTACATAAAAAGAGATTGTGTGATTTAAACATGATACAACCACACATCTAAGTACTTAAACTAAAAATAAAAAAAGAATTAAAGAAAATAGGCTAAGTTATGCATCATCTTCTTCATCACTTGTCTCCTCTTCCTCTTCATCACTTGTCTCCTCTTCCTCTTCACCACCCTCTTCCTCCTCTTGAATGTCTTGCTCCCCCTCAAAATGGTGGGGCTTGTTCAAAAATATGAGTGCATACATTAAGATTAAGTTGCCCTTACATGCTTTGAATATCCAAGTGAAGGTGTTGCATCATATCCCTCATGGTGTTGAAGGATTGCATTTAAAAGTCATAGAGACTTTGCAAGGTGATAGGTTGGGCTTGAGAAGGTGGTGGTGGAGGTATTTCTGGGCCACTTGAGCCTTGCACATTTCCTTATAGCCTCTTGGGTTGCTTTTTGGGCTCCATACTCTCCAAAGGCATAGAAAAACAATGTCTACCTCTTTGAAAGGCCTTGTAATTGAGGAGATATTGGATGTCTAAGAAGCTTTCAAATTGAGAGTGAAAGGAAGTGAAGAGAGCACAATTTTCATCTATCATGAGATGAAGCTACTTTGTAAGATAGGTGATTTGTGCATGAAGAGAGATGGTTCCTTTCGTAGTGGTTTCCATGGAAAGGAATTTGTCAATGAGAAGATGTGTTGTATCAATAGGTCTTTAGTGAATCATGGCATAAAGATAGAAGGTCTTCATGGGTGACTTTCTCGTTACTTTCACTTCTTGTATTGATAGTGAAAGTGATGATACAGTGAAGGATGAAGTGAGAGATTTTTGAAGTGTTTAGCATTTGATTGTTTGTCAAGGCAGGTTTCAAGGGAGATGCTTCTCCACACATCAAGAGGAGAGAGATGCATGGCTTGAGTATTGATAAGGCCTACCTTTTTGAAGCCAAAAGCATCTGCAAGTTGATGCTTTGTCATCTCTTATGGTTGATCAAAGAGATGAAATTGGAGGCCATAATAGCCGAAAGGATGTTTGGGGTCCTTAATCACTTGAAGAGTGGAGAAGAATTCGATGATGAGTTCATCATGTCCGTCTTCAAGGGGCATTATGAAGTTTGTCCACCCCATTTCTTCAAGAGTGTCAATGACTTCATCTTTGACACCTAATTTTTCAAGATCGTCAAGATTGATGGTGCGGTTGGATATGAATTTTCTTGGCGGTGATGTTGGCCTACCGCTTCTTCTCCTCCTTTAAGAAGGCATTGAAGATATCATTGAAAGATGAGAAGTTGGAGGAAGAAGAGGCCACTCCTTTGCCTTTAGAGGCTCTTGATTTTGAGGTGCTAGTTTTGGGTGCCATTGGAGAGAAAGAGTATATAGAGAGTTTGATAATTTTAGGTTTAGAGAAGGAAAATTTGAGAGAGAGAGGAAAGGAATGAGAATAGTTAGGTATTTATAGAGTTTAAAGAGGCATGTTATTGTTTGAGGGGTTTCAATAGGAGTTATGGAAGATTGGATTTGATTGGTGGCAGTACAAAAGGCTGCCATCAAGGCTATCCCAAACAAGACTAGGGGGTTCTCAACAGGGAACCTTCCAACAATCAAAAAAATTTGTATTGTTGGATGCAGTCCCGATAGGGACAGGTAGCTTCCCAAGCATGTATGTTTGAATGAGTGTAACAGTTGGATAATTTTCAAATTTCCCAACTGGGACATTAGGGGTCCCGAGCGGGACATGAAAAAGTACAATGGTCAAACTAAAGACTAAGAAGTCACGAGTAGAAGGGATAATGTCGCGAGCGGAACATCATTCCTGAGTGGGAAATATCTTTCCCAAGTGGGAGTTACAGGTTCTCAAAAGATTTAAAGGAAAGAAAGGAATTATGACTAAAGTACCCCATTGTGGCATATCATCATGAATGATTTTTAATAATTTGAGTCTTTTAGCCCATTAAATTGAACTTCAGTAAACTTAAAATATCAACTTATGTACACAAAAGTTCATGAATCACACAAGAAGCATAACATCCACATTAATCAATTAAGGAGCATATAATTCACATAAACATGTTTATATATGGAAAAGCATGATTTAAAGATTTCCAAAATAATGTGTTCCCATCAAGTATACCAACCTCTCTTTTTATAAAGTAAAACCTTTCTTCATTTAGGGGCTTGGTAAAAATATCCACTAATTGGTTGTTAGTGTCAATAAAATCTAACACCACATCACCATTTTGGACATGATCTCTTAAAAAATGATGTCTTATATCAATATGTTTGCTCCTAGAATGTTGAATGGGATTCTTTGAGAGATTTATTGAACTAGTGTTCTCACATTTGATGGGAATGTGATCAATCACTTGGCCATAATCCTTGAGATGTTGTTTTATCCAAAGAACTTGAATGCAACAACAACCCGTAGCCACATATTCCACTTCGGCAGTAGATAAGTCAACCGAAACTTGTATCTTGCTATATCAAGAAACTAAGCATTCACCAATAAGGTGACAAGTTCCAGATGTGCTTTTTCTATCCAAAAGACTACTGATATAGTCAGCATCCGAAAAACCAATGATATGAAATGAAGTATTCCTAGGATACCATGGGCCTAAATGAATGGTGCCATGAAGATATTTCAAAATTCTTTTTACCGTATTCAAATGCGATTCTTTAGGACATGATTGAAATCTTGCACATAGGCATATATTATATATAATGTCGGGTATAGAAGCGGTTAAATAAAGAAGTAAGCCAATCATACCTCTACAGAGCTTTTCATCAATAGTTTTACTTTTTTCGTCTTTGTCTAACTTTGTTGATTTACCCATTGGAGTCTTGGCATTCTTGCATTCATCCATCCCAAAATTTTTGAACAATTCCTTAGTGTACTTGGATTGGTTGATGAAGATGCGATCTTTACTTTGCTTAATTTAGAGTCCAAGGAAGAATTTGATCTCACCCATCATGCTCATCTCAAATTCCCTAGTCATACACTTAGCAAATTCTTGGCAAAGATTTTCAATAGTAGACCTAAAGATAATGTCATCAATATAAATTTGAACAATGAGAGTGTCATACTTATGCTTTTTAATAAAAAGAGTTGTATTAACATGTCCTTTTGAAAATCCATTTTCCATAAGAAATGCACTAAGTCTTTCATACCAAGCTCTAAGAGCTTGCTTTAATCCATATAAAGCCTTAGTGAGTTTATAGACATGGTTTGGAAAAGCATGATCTTTAAAACTGGGAGGTTGCTTAACATAGACCTCCTCCGATATAAAACCATTTAAAAATGCACTTTTCACATCCATTTAAAAAAGCTTGAAATTCATATGGCATGCATACGCTAAGAAAATACAAATTATTTCGAACCTTGCTATGGGGCAAAGGTTTCATCATAATCAATGTCTTCGTCTTAGTTATACCCTCTTGTAACCAATCTAGCCTTGTTTCTTGTAATGTTACCATCCTCATCTAGTCTGTTCCTATAGACCCACTTACTACTAATAATTGGGTAGTCCTTAGGTCTTAGAACCAAGGTCCAAACCTTATTCCTCTCAAATTGATTGAGTTCATCTTGCATAGCAATCACCCAACTCTCACAATCCAAAGCTTCATTAATTGACTTTGGTTCAATTTGAGATAAACAAGCAAGATTAGAATCAAGAAATTTGGAACGAGTACTTATAACTTTTATAGGATCACTAATGATTTACTCCTTTAGGTGGTTTTTTGCAAACCTCCACTCCCTTAGTAGTTCATTGGTTTCTTACTCTTGAGCATGGGATTGCTCTTTCTCTTGAAGTTGTTCCTCATTTTCCTCATCAAGATCACTCTTCCTTGATGATTTCTCTTGTTCCACTTAATCAAGATTCATATTCTCCATGGAACATATAACATTATCCAACGGAATACCTTTTCCTAGATCAAGTCTATAAGATTCATCAAAATTAACATGTATAGACTCTTCTACAACCAATGTTCTTTTATTGAAGACTCTATAAGCTTTGCTAGAGGTGGAGTAACTAAGAAATATGCCCTCATCTAATTTTGAGGCAAATTTTCCAAGGTTGCCCTTGGTGTTTAATATGAAGCATTTTCAACCAAATACTTTAAGATATGAAATCTTGAGTTTTCTTCCAAAACCTAGCAGGTTTTATTTAAAATAGTTCTTTTAAAAACACGATTTGCAATATAACATACGATATTAATGGCTTTCGCCCAAAAGTAGGTTCGTATTTGAGGGGAGTAAGATGAGAAAAGAAATACATGAGAAAGAAAAGAGAGGTAGGGACACGTAGGCCCTATTTGCCATAAAACAAAATTCATGCATGCTCAATCACATTGGGCCTAAGTCCATAATCATCCATCATGCCTTTTCATACACCCCTAGCATGCATTCTCTAATGTATAAAATAAAATAAAAAATGTAGTGATAATTTTGGATTGCAAATTTGAAAGTTGATTCAACACTTGAATCAAAATTGTCTACTTTGTTTTGGTCAATTTAATTTTGTATATCATTTTAATGTGCAATTTAATAATTAATCAAATTAAATTAAATTCCATATTTCCAGAATTAATTCAAAATTAATTCACTTTAAAATCAAATTATTATGATGTCAAAAATTAAACACTTTAATTTTAACATATATGTCACTTTCTAGTCATACTAGATATGCCATTTGCTCAACTTAAATTAATTCAAAATTAATTTCCAAAAATTCTCAAAATTTTTAGAATTTCAAATCATCATTCTAAGCATCTTTAGATCAGCTTAAGTCCATCAAAATAATTTTGGCACAAGCCAAAATCATTAAGACAAACGAACCAACACATAAGACGCTCAAAACGACACATTTACCGTCTAGAATTAATTTGGAAATTTAAATTCGAGCAAATTAATTTTGGCATATATCTAACATCAAAATAACATATTTTTAATCACATAAAAATATTTCAAGGTGCTGGAAATAAAATATTCACATACAAAAAAATTCAAACAAAACAGTCCCGTTTTGGTATTTGTTTGAAAAATTAACTAAAATAATTTTTAATTAATAATTGGACACTTCCAGATA
>CATIWF010017573.1:0-38674 GCA_949630135.1 Balakata baccata | reverse complement strand
TCTTTCATTAAATTAATATTCATTTGCATATGAATTACTATAGATTTTAAACTAATTGATGGAAGTCCTTGATATATAACATAGCATGAAGGAAATCATGATGATGAGATACCTATCATGTGTAATTATGTTTGTATCTAAATTATCCCTAGTCAAAGGATTAACAAGACGGGACATTGTTGATCCGGATAGACTAGTACATGTTATATTCCTTGATTAGATCAAGTAGTAGATCTCATAAGCTGTGTGCATGAGTTGTTCAACGTTAATATGTGTATGCTTGCTAAGGGTAGTCAAGTACATTGGATGACCTGCTATGAGATAATCATATGGATTATCTATTCAAATGTCAATGATTGTCTCATCATAGCAATGGTGCATGTATCCTTAGACTTGAGGTACTCAAGGATATCTTGGATACTGATTCTGTACTTTGACTCCATTCCTTGTTGCCTCATAGAGGTCGCTCATAGGGTGGTGATTGGGTACAGCTTGAGGTATTCGAAGGTAATTGGGTAGCCAACAGAGGATTCACCGCTCCTGATAGAGGGAGTGTATTCCCACGGCCTCTTATTGGGATCATTACTCGGAAATCTCTGGCCAGAGTGGAACTATCATGAAAATAGTCTTTAGTGACATGTCTAATTGAGTAATGAGTCTCAGTGACAAGATCTAAAATCACTTGGGCTAGGTGTGACGTAGTCAGTCTAGCAGGAGCTACCACATAGTCCATGCTATGAACCGAGTGGGGTATAGAATGGTGAAAGGACGAGTTGCACATATTGTTATCTATGGAAAGGTTCGTAGTCAAACCACTGACTTTCCGGTCAATTGGGAATCATGATGTGTTGTTAGATACCGCTCATGATTCGCTTAAATTATTTGATAATTTAAGTGACCAATATAACCGGGAACCTAATGGGTCACACGCTTTGGAGATGTAAAGAATGACAAAATGGCTTAGGATGAGATCTAAAATATGAGAAAATTATTTTGAGTCGGTTCGCGATAAGATCGGGGAAAAAAAATCGCTCGGGGGTTGACGGGTCTGCTGGCCTGGCAGGCCTGCCGATTGGCCTACCTAGTATCACGGGCCCAGACACTCGGGACCGTGTGGCGCTCACTTGGGTCGCGTTGAAGCAAGCCAGCCAAAGATTATACCGCTAGTTCTGCATATAAGATGGGACATAGGTTAGATTCGGGCGATGGCCGAATAATCGATGGGACTCGCAAGCACAATATGACAACATAAGCAAGATAACACATAAACATGGCATCACATCAAAGAGTCACAACCACACAAAGAAAGGCACATAAATGAAAAGCCATCGGCTACTAGTTCATTATATTCGGTTGAGCATTACAAAGATGGCCAAGCCATTATAGCATGTTCGTGTGGGTAGGGGGGCACCCACAAGGCGAACGGGCCCGTCAAGCTTCCAATCCAAGCAACTAGTCCAATTGATGACTAGTCACTCCCCCTTAAAGAGCATTAGGGGCATGTTGGGACTTGGTAGGAGGAAACATCAATATGTTCCACCCATCACACCCCTTGAAATTACAAAAATAAAATTAAATATGAAAAGACTATTTCACCCTTTCATTACAAGACAATTCCCCCCATTACAAGATTTCCCCCCTTACACGAGGCACTACATTTGGGGATTTGGCATTTATTATGTGCCCTTAATTATCCTAATTAAAAAATCTAAATCAAGGACATCAATTGTATTCGGATACATTACATAGATACACATAAGCCTGTAATTGCTTACTTGGTTGGCCAATTGGATTTTCTTTCTATATATGCATAGTGATTAGTATCATGCACTGGAATCAAGAAATCATAAGAGGAAATCATGCACTGGCCAAGAAGTCTAATTAATTTGTATATTATTTGAATTTTCAAATTTGCTCTTCAATATTTATTAGGAAAGTTATTAACTATGATTTGAATTTTAGAATTAGGCTATCACAAAAATATTTTCCTTTTTATGCAATATGTACCATAAAATTTAGTTGGAAAGGTAAGAATTAACTTGACAATAATGCAGAATTATCAAATATGAAATTATAAGAAACCATAGGACAGTTGGTGGGCAAACTTGTAATATAATAAAAGAGAAGGGGTAATGCATAAAAGAAAAATATATAAACAAGTAGAGGAAATTCCCCAAGGAGAAAAATAATACAAAAACAATCAAATCACCTGAAATACAAAAACAATAATTGATTACTTAACAAGACGAACTTCAATCCATGAAGTTATATCCAAGTTAGACATCTTAGTGATGTGATTAATTCATTCACCATTCTTAAATCTTTTCTATGATTCCACTAATTGAGATTTTCTTAAGTTAATTTCTTCATAATCCAGGCATGAAAAACAAAATATAATACCCAATAATTATTTACCACATGAAAAACACATCAAACACCACAAATCTTGACGGCATTGATAAGGTAACTGAGTTTGTAGGCTTAGGTTTCTCAAATTACAATGCGAAAATTTGTTGAGTATGTTGATTTTTTGAGAATCATATTTGATTAACATGGAGCATTATTTCCCATTTGAGAATCCTATTGTAAGATTATGCATGTTGAAGCCTTTTGCAACATATGATGGGTTGAGTAGTGCTTTGCTTAGAGCAAAATGGCTTGTTTCATTTAGTTATAATAGCTCAATGTTACATTGATACTGATAGGTAGAAAGTGAATTAAACCCTTTACACAAGTCACGAGATATAGTATGCTCATCTTCTTCTTTTTTTTACCCATATATCAGTTTTATACATTATCTATAAGATATAATTTCTTACTTCTTCATATAATTTATTATACCATAACAGGTTATGATTTTTTCTTTTAATTTTAACTGTTCACAATATACAAATTTCCTTGGTGGCAATGGAGGTTCAAGTTCATGATACAATTATTAATTAGGAAGAACAAACATTGTTTTAAAGGAGAATAGAACTCGAATAAACTTAATAATAATAATAATAATAATAATAATAATAATATATTTGATTAATTTATATTAAAAAAATATTAAACATAAGTAAATGGGGTTGTACATTTTAAATAAAAAGAATGAGACTAGATCGTCAATGGATGGACAAAAGGCTTGTAGCTGGCTTGTTGAACCCCAATTTTATTACCGGTATTGGCGATTTCATTCAATTAGCCTATAGTCATCTTGAATTGATGGATGGTGATAGAATTAGATGTCCTTGTAAAAAAAGACAGTATTAGAATCAAATGTTCCATGATAAAAAAAAAAGAGAGTAAGATTGCATCTGTATAGGAATGGATTTATGCCGAATTATTATGATTGGATGTTATACAGAGAACAATTGCAATCAAATGGTGGCTTGATTCAAAATGAATACAGTTATACAATATTTGACTATACTCAACCATCAAATCCATACCAATCAATGGTATTTGAAGCAGCTGATCTTTCATTTAATCATGCTAATATGGAGGAAATGCCAAATTTGGAGGCACAAAAATTTTATGATATGTTGAAGGTTATAGATGAGGACTTGTATCCTAGTTAGGAGAATCATTCACATTTATCATTTGTTACTTAGTTGATGCCCTTAAAGTCTAAGAACTATATGTCGGAAGAAAATTTTGATGAAGTGGTCAAACTGATGAAAGAAATTACACTTGATAGTAGTGTGGTGCTAGACAATTTCTATCAAATGAAGAAACTTCTATAGGGTATGAGCTTACCAGTTGAAAAGATCCACTGTTGTAACAATGAATGTGTGATTTATTAGGGAGAAGATAGTTCTTTGACCAATTGTAGGTTATATGGATTTCCACAGTACAAAAGGCAACGTAGAAGAAGCAAAAAGGTTACCCCTTATAAGAAGATGTACAACTTTCGTCTGAGTCCTCATCTTCAAAGGTTGTATGCATCAAATGCGACAACTAAGGAAATGTGGTGGCATGCTGAGCATGAAATTGAAGAAGGTGTGATGCGTCATCCATCATATTCTTCTGCATGGATTCATTTTAATGACACACACCATTTGGTTAATCAGGGCGGCAGTATTCTTTATGGCCAGTAGTACCAACTCCATACAATTTGCTACCATGGTTATGCATGAAAGATGATTATATGTACTTAATAGTGTTAGTACCAGGTCCAAAAAATTCGAAGGACAAGCTGGATGTGTATTTACAGCTATTGATTACAGAATTGAAGCAATTATGGGATGAAGGTGTGAACATTTATGGTATATCATCGAAACAAAACTTTCATATACGTGCAGCTTCGATGTGGACGATTAGTGATTTCCCAGCATATGCAATGTTGTCTGGTTGGAGTACATCAGGAAGGTTAGCTTGTCCATATTGCATGGATTTGATAGATGATTTCACTTTGAGGGAAAGCAAAAAATAGTCATGGTTTGACAATCATCGAAAGTTTTTGCCTCAAAATTATCAGTATCACAGAAATAAAACTTCATTCAAGAAGAATAAAATAGTTACGGTAGAAGCTCCCCTAATATGGACCGGTGTTGACATTTTAGAAGAGATAAACCATTTGGGGTTGAAAAAGGTTACCAATTCAAGTGCTAATGAAACTAATGGTCTAATATGCAAGACCTACGGATGGAAAAAAAAAAGCTGGGATTTGCCTTATTGGAGTACAAGTCTTATAAGGCACAATTTAGATGTTATGCATATAGAAAAAAATGTGTTTGATAACATATTCAACATAGTGAAGGAAATTGCTGGGAAAATAAAAGATACGGTCAAATCGAGGCGAGAGTTAAATGATTATTGCAGGCGCCCAAAATTGGGAAAAGATCTAGCAACTGGAAGATATCCAAAAGCATGTTACAACTTGGATAAACTTTCTAAAGTAGCACTGTCTGATTGGTTGAAGAATCTTAGATTTCCTGATAGTTATGTATCAAATATGGGAAGATGCGTTGACATGCAAAAAATGAAGTTATTTGGTATGAAAAGTCACAACTATTATGTCTTCATGTGGAGATTAATCCACATTACTTTATGTGAATTATAGCCAGGAAATGTGCTGAAAGCATTAACTGAAATGAGTCTTTTCTTCAAGGATCTCATATCCACGATTATAATGAATAAAGATATGGCCTGACTTGAGGAAGAGATATATTGAGGTTACTTCATGCATTTCACATATACAACGTAGTGGAATGTAAAATTTTTGTAATCCCATGCAATTGGAACACCCTATGTAGCATTAGTCTATTAACCCAATCTACGGTTTGAAGAATATTACCTTTTAAATCAGAGCTTTCCTTCATGCACCTTACTAGGTTATTGTAAACCACAGTAATCCTTGTTGGATCATCTCTAATGAAAGTCTATACGAAGGATGCAAAGAATAAAATATTTTGGCTATGAGTTTTTCACAAACTCTTGTGCTAGTAAGAGAGAGTAAAAAAGAGAAGAGAAAGAACGAAAACCCCTTTTTGTTCTTATGTCTGTAGCTTATTTAAAACATCAGAAAAGAGACTATTTATAGTCCTAAAGCAATTTGGGTTTGGAACCCTCATTTAAAGAATCCTAATCATATTAGATTTCCTATTCTGACATGGATCCTAATCGGAACACATATTTCTCGGTCGAGAATTGCCCAAATCGGGCAGTTCCCGGTCCTGACATCCCATGTCCCAATCGAGAAAAAATGCAATTAAGGTCTAGTAGTAAATTTCGATCGGGACATATTATGTCCTGATCGGGAATAGATGGGAAACTGTCTAGACCAGACTTTTCTCTCTCCATTTGGATCCAATCTAATAGCCCATTTTACTTCATTTTCACACCTTCAATACATGTGACCCATTAGGTTCCCGATTATATTGGCCACTCAAATCAACACTTGATCTTGAGCAAGTCATGAGCAATATCTAGCAACACATCATGACCTCCAATTAACCAAAAAGTCAGTGGTTTGACTACGAACCTTTCCATAAATAATATCTATGCAATTCGTCCTTTCACCCTCATTATTCTCCACTCGGTTCAGAGCATGGTCTAAGTGTCAGCTCCCATTAGATTGACTACGTCACATCTAGTCTAAGTGATGTTAGTACTTGTCATCGAGACTCATTACTCATAGAGATATGTCTACAAAGACCTTCTTCAAAACATTCCTACTTTGGCCAAAGTTTCCCAGGTAATGATCCCGACAAGTGGCCATGGATATACTCTCATTGTAACAGGAGCGATGAATCCTCTATTAGCTGCCAGACTATCTTTAAATACCTCAAACTATACCCAATTACCACCCTATGAGCGACCTCTCCCAAATGTAATAAGGAATGGAGTCAAAGTACAGGATCAATATCTAAGATAACCTTGAGCTCCTCAAGTCCAAGGATATTTACACCATTGTTATGATGAAATTATCATTGACATATGTTTAGAATACCCATATGATAATTTCATAGCGGGTCTCCAATGTACTTGACTACTCTAGCAAGCATTAACATGTTAACTCTAAACATCTTATGCTTATAGCTTATGAGAACTACTACTTGATCCAATCAAGGAGTAAAACATGTGCTAGCCTTTCTGGATCAACAATGTCCTATCTCATTGATCCTATAGCTAGGGAAGATTTAGATATAAACATAATTACACATAATAGGAATCTTATTATCATAATCCCATCATGATTTCCTTCATGCAATGTTTACATCATGGACTTCATTAATTAATTCAAGATTAATGACTGCACCTTCATTTAATATGAATACATAGCCTGATTGGGATTTGGAGTCATCCCTATCAGTTTGGAAGCTGGCATTTGTATACCCTCTTACTTGAAGATCTCCATCTCTATAAACTAAGAAAACATCTTTAGTCCTTCTCAAGTACTTAAAGATATTCTTAACAGCCACCCAATGACCCTCACTAGGGTCCGACTGGTATCTGCTCGTGACACTCAGAGCATATGACACATCAGGTCTAGTACATATCATAGCATACATGATTGATCCTATAGCCGAAGCATATGGAATCAAACTCATACAAGTTCTTTCTTGGACTACTCCATGCTAAATTTCTTTAGCATCTTGTCTATATATATAGACTGTGAAAGACCAAGAAACCTCTTAGATTTATCTCTATAGACTTTTATCCCCAAAATATAGGTTGCATCTCCAAGGTCTTTCATAGATAAATTCTTAGAAAACCAAATTTTAACAGTTTGAAGGACCGATACATCATTTTCTATAATTAACATGTCATCCACATATAATATAAGGAAAATGATTGTACTCCCACTAACCTTCTTATATACATAAGGTTCATCTAGATTTTGTGAGAAACCAAACTCTTTGATTGTCTCATCAAACCGGATATTCCAACTCTGGGATGCTTACTTTAATCCATAAATGGATCTATGCAGATTGCACACCTTTTGGCCATCTTTGGATATGAATCCTTCTGGTTGTGTCATGTACACATCCTCAGCGAGATTTCCATTAAGGAAAGCTATTTTCACATCCATTTGTCATATCTCATAATCATAATGAGCAGCAATGGCTTAGAGTATCCTTATGGATTTAACCATAGTCATTGGACTAAAAGTCTCGTCATAGTCAATTTCTTGTCTTTGACGATAACCTATGGCCACTAGTCTAGCTTTATGGGTAACCACATTACCATCCATATTGGTCTTCTTCTTGAAAACCCATTTGCACCCTATCGGCTTTATCCCCTCAGGTGGGTCAACCAAGGTCCATACCTGGTTTTCATTCATGGAATCCATTTTTGATTGCATGACCTTTAGCCACTTCTCAGATTTTGAACTCTTTAGAACTTCTTCATAACTAGTGGGCTCATCATCTTTAATGAGCAAGATATCATTCTGATTGCTTATGAGAAATCCATATCTCTCAGGAGCATAACGTATCCTATTAGATCTATGAAGATCTTGTGTATCAGTAGGTGTAGTTGTTATTTCATCTCTATGAATAACAGGCTCAGGCTCAGGCAGTTGATCTGCATCTGTTAGAGCATTTTGAACTTTTTTAAGTTCAATCTTGCTCCCACTATCTCCTTTAAGAAGAAATTCTTTCTATAATAAGGTATCATGCTTTGAAACAGACATCTTTTGTTCCAAAAGATTGTAGAATTGATATCCAATTGTTTCTTTAAAATATCCTACAAACAGACATATGTTAGATTTAGCCTTAAGCTTATCTGACATTGTCCGCTCAACATAAGCTGGATAATCCCATACTTTCAAATGAGAAAGAATAGGCTTTTTCTTATTGCACGTTTCATGTGGTGTAAGATTAACTGACTTAGAAGAGACCTTATTTAAAATATAAACAACAGTCTCTAGTGCATATCCCCAAAAGGATTTAGGGAGTCTGCATATCCCATTATAGACCTCACCACCATTGTGTTGTGGTATGAAAGGCGGAGTCCATTGGGATAAAATCTCATTATCCCTAAGATAAACCTGAAACTCTTGGGTCAAGTATTCACCACCTCGATCAGATCTAAGTATTTTAATACTTTTGCGAAGTTGTTTCTCTACTTTATGTCTGAATTCTTTAAACTTTTCAAATGCATCAGACTTATATCTCATAAGATACAAATATCCAAATCATGAATAATCATCAATGAAGGTAATGAAATAGGGATAACCTACTCTAGTGTGTATAGACATTGGGCCACATACATCTGAATGTATTAGATCCAATAACTCAATGGCACGTTCACCCTTTCCACTAAAAGGTGATTTTGTCATCTTGTCTAATAGATAAGATTCACAAGTGTCATGTGATTCATAATCAAATGACCCCAAACTACTATTATTATGTAGTTTAGTTATGCGTCTCTCATTTATATGGCCAAGGCGACAATGCCACAAGTATGATGGTTTAGGTTTATCTATTTTTATTCTTTTATTATTGTCATCGATATTGTAAAGAGAACTAGACATATCAAGAATGTAAATTCTATTGCACAATGTTACAGTACCATAAAGAATATTATTTAACATTATTGAGCAACCATTGCTATTAATTGTTAAATTAAATCCACATCTATTTAAACTAGAAACAAAAACAATATTCTTTGTCAATGCTGGAACATAAAAGCAATTATCTAATTCTATTACAAGCCCACTTGGAAAGGGCCAAATATATGTTCCTACAGAGAAGGCAGTAACTCTTGCTCCATTGCCTACACGCAGATCTGACTCTCCTCTCTTGAGCTGTCTACTGTTCCTTAGACCCTGCATGTCAATGCATATGTGTGAGCCACATCCAGTATCCAATACCTAAATGTTATTATTGGAAATAGTGTGAATATCAATAACAAAAATACCTGAAGTAGATAGGGCATCGGATGCCTTCTTCTTCAAGGACTATAAATAGGCCTTGTAGTTCCTCTTCCAATGGTCATCCTTGCCACAATGGAAGCAAGTCTCTTTTGGGGCAGTTTCTTTTACCTTTTTCTAAGCCATGCCTCCCTTAGGCTTTATGGACTTCTTCTTCTTATTGTCCTTTTTCTTTGAACTAGAAGATTCCATCAGCATCACAGCCTTACTGTCCTTCTCGACAGATGGCTCAGCTATCTTAAGCATGTTGATCAGCTCAGGAATAGTGATGGAAATATGGTTCATCCTATAATTATGAACAAAATGCGCATAACTATCGGTCAAACCATTGATAATTAAGTTTATACTTAATTCATAGTCCATCATGAATCCTAAGGCACCCAACCTCTCAATATAGCTATTCATCTTCAGTGCATATTGCACTAGAGATGTCCCTTCAATCATCTTAGAGCGGAAGAGTAGCTTAGAGATCTTAAACCTTTTGGATTATGCTTGGTCGTCAAAAAGCTCTCTAAGATGATAGACCATGGTGTTAGCATTCATAGCCTCATGCTGCTTTTGCAATTCTAGTGACATAGTATCAAGTATGATACAACTTGTCATCTTACTATTATCAAGATATTTCTTATAAGCCTTCTAAACCTCTTCAAAAGCAGCAACAGCTGAGGAATCAATAAGTGGCTCATCCAAGACATAGCATGGTTTCTCGAATTTGAGAACAATTCTCAAATTCCTAAGCCAATCTAGGAAATTAGCCCATTCAACTTATTTGGCTCCATTAAAGATCGCAAATTCACACTTGGAGTCACAATGATGATTCAAGCAACCTAGATGTAAAATGCATCATGTTAAAGAATGTATATGAATGCATTATTAGGTCTTTAATGATCTCATTATGGCTCCCACTATTTTATTGCGAACCCTCAGCCCTCGTTATGAACTTGAGAGAACTCGTTGGAAGTTCCCCTAGTGGGTTGGTATCCAATTCCAACTTAAGAATCACCTTAAGTGTGCTCAACAAGCCTTCTTAGGTCAAATTTGTAGGTATCTACTCCATACTAATTGATTTCTGCATGCAACTACCAACTTGTGCTATCAACTAATTGATGTACGCATAAATCATTGGACTATCAACTCTTGATGCATGTACATCTCATGTACATTGCCCAACACCGCCTCTAATCCGCTTTGACCTTGAGTGTGCTCAACAAATCAATGGAATCGATTAAGTCCAATCCATTAATCATGAAATCATATTTCAATAGTTTAAATATATTCTTATAAGTGAGCTTGAGTGTGCTCAACAATCCTATATCTAGAAGAACTCTGGTTGTCCCTATATTATTATAAGGCGTTAGACTTAATATTTTTACGTTGAGGGATTTATTACTCTTAGTCTCATCATTTGCTTGGCATTTAACATACATCATTCATCCACGACATACATTAAAGTTATATCAATTATATGGAGTGATTAAAGACATTCTAACTTCAATCCCTCGAGCTATGGATGGATTGATTAAATCTCACCGAGGTAGACGCATGATTTTACGACCCAAAATAGAAATCAAATTCCTATTCTAAGTCTTTTTGTATTCCGGCAACGCCTCCTTGCTTCTTGCTTCTTGCTCCTTGCACTTCAATCCTAATCTAATCCTATGTAATCTAATTACATAATATTAAAATCAGAAAACCTCAATTTACATTTAAGGAGAATTAGATGAGAAGAGAAATACAATAGAGTATAGAGAGAGGCAGAGACATGCAGACCCTATTTACCAAATACAAAATAAAATAAAATTCATGCATGCTCAATCATATTGGACTAGTTCATAATCATCCATCATGTCATCATACACTCTTAGTATGCATTCTCTAATATAAAATTAAAAGTAATCTAGAAAATAGATTTCAGATCCCACTTGGCCTTATCATATTCCTTTTATTTAATCTCATTAAATAATAATATGATATATTAGAAACAATTTATAATATGGTAATTGTGTTAATTAGGCAATAATTGATCAAATCAAATTTTACCTAATTTGCCTAAATGATTAATTCCTTATTAGTATGCAATTTCCTACTTGGTTTAATTCAATAATCACATTATTGATTGAAATCAAGATTTCCAGAAATTAATTCCAAATTAAATCACCTTAATTTTGACATCAAATAATCAAACAATTTAATTATTTCTTATGCACATTGATCTAATCACACTATAATTAATTTAATTCTATATCGAATCAAATTCGAAATCCCTAAAATTCCAGAAGATATGTCTTCTATTCGGGCATCCATAGATTAGCTCAAGCAAATCCGAAGTACAATCTCCGACTTGCGAACAAACCACAAAATACCTAAACCGAATCAATCAAATTCCGGAATTAAAACAGAATCAAATAGAATTAAATTAACAACAGGCATATAATATCAAAACCAATTTAGAAAATCACAATTTTATGAACTAAAGGTGCTAGAAGAACGAAATTATAAATTAAATAAAAAAAACAGTTTGGCAGTGCCCCAATCGGGAAACTCTTTCCCAGTCGGGACTTACGCGTCTCCAAAACTTTAAAACTCTTTCAAAGTTCCATTTGATTTGTCCAAAATCCAAGTTAATGTTCTAAATATGTTTTTCAGGTTTATATATTTATCAAATAAACATTTATTACAAATCAAACTATGAAATTTAAGGATTTAATCAATTTATCAATATAAAACCCTTGATTAGCAATTAAAACATATTACCAACCAAACAATCATACAAACTAAATTTGTATCATATCATTCATTATCATCAATCCTAAATCATCACATAAACTGATTAATAATAATGAAAACCAATTTGGCCAATTTTAATCTCATTGAAATTTAGGAACTCTAATATCAATTTCCATGCAATCAAATTGTTCTTCAAATTGAAATTGATTAAAGCAATCATAGGGAACCTTTGATACCACTATTGAGGTTACTTCATGCATATCACATATACAACGTAGCGAAATTTAAAATTTTTGTAACCCCATGCTATTGGAACACCCTATGTAGCATTAATCTATTAAACTAATCTAAGGTTTGAAGAAGATTACCTTTTAAATTAGAGCTTTCCTTCCTTCATGCACCTTACCGGGTTGTTGCAAACCACAGTAATTTTTGCTGGATCACCTCTAACAAAAGTCCACATGAAGAATGTGAAGAAGAAAATACTTTGGCTATGAGTTTTCTGCAAACTCAAAGAAAGAGTAAAAAAGAGAAGAGAAAGAACGAAAACCCCTTTGTGTTCTTATGTTTACAGCTTATTTAAAACATCAGAAAATGGACTATTTATAGTCCTAGAGCAATTGGAGTTCGGAACCCTCACTCAAAGAATCCTAATCAGATTAGATTTTCTATTCTGACGTAGGTCCCAATCGGGACACACATTTCCCTATTGAGAATTGCCCAAATCGGGCAGTTCCCGGTCATGACATCCCATGTCCCAATTGGGAAGAAATGCAATTAAGGTCTAGTAGTAAATTTCGATCAGGACATATCATGTCCCGATTAGGACCTTTGTCCCTTCATTCCCAACTGGGAAACTGTCTAGACCAAACCTTTCTCTCTCCATTTGGATCCAATCGAATGACCTATTTCACTTCTTTTTCGCACCTTCAATGCATGTGACTCATTAGGTTCTTGGTTATATTAGCCACTTAGATCAACACTTGATCATGAGCAAGTCATGAGCGGTATCTAACAATACATAATGACCCCCAATTAATCGGAAAGTCGGTGGTTTGACTACGAACTTTTCTATAGATAATATATGTGCAATTTATCCTTTCACCCTCACTATACCCCATTCGATTGAAAGCATGGTCTAAGTGTTAGCTCCCATTAGACTTACTACGTCACATCTAGTCCAAGTGATGTTAGTACTTGTCATCGAGACTTATTACTCATAAAGATATGTCTACAAAGACCTTCTTCAAGACATTCCTACTTTGGCCAAAGTTTTCTAAGTAATGATCCCGATAAGTGGTCATGGATATACTCTCCTTCTAACAGGAGCGGTGAATCCTTTATTGGCTGCCAAAGCATCTTCGAATACCTTAAATTGTACCCAATTACCACCTTATAAGCGAACTCTCCTAGAGGTAATAAGGAATGGAGTCAAAGTACAGGATCAATATCCAAGATAACCTTGAGCACCTCTAGTCCAAGGATATTTGCACCATTGCTATGATGAAATTATCATTGACATATGTTTAGAATACCCATATGATAATTTCATAGCAAGTCTCCAATGTACTTGACCACTCTAGCAAGCATTAACATGTTAACTCTAAACATCTTATGCTTACAACTTCTGAAAACTACTACTTGATCCAATCAAGGAGTAAAATATGTGCTAGCCTTTCTAGATCAACGATGTCCCATCTCATTGATCCTATAGCTAGGGATGATTTAGATATAAACATAATTAGATATGATAGGAATCTCACTATCATGATTCCATCATGATTTCCTTTATGCTATGTTTACATCATGGAATTCATTAATTAATTTAAGATCCAATCAATTCATATTATAAATGAACATTAATAAATGAAAATGTCTTTATTCATATCAATGAAAAGTATACATATGGTGCTAAAGGTGATTACCTCTATTGAACTTTTCTAATAAGATACCTGTTATCATTTGTAAGCTGGAGCAGTATATTTCCTCCAAGCTTCTTTGACTCTATGGAACATCTTCTAATTCACTTGCCTTATGAAGCGAGGATCGGTGGTCCAGTGCAATATCATTGGATGTCTCCTTTTGAGCAATACCTTCACCCACTAAAGAATAATGTGTGAAACAAAGCAAGGGTTGAAGGTTCAATTTGAAATGTCTATTTAGTTGAGGAAGCATCATTGTTCTATTCTCATTACTTTGAGGATCATGTTACTAGAAGGCATCGCATAGTGTCATGCAATAATGAAGGTGTTGGTAATCAAATGTTAATTATGAAGGAAATCTATCAATATTCACACACCCTAGGCGGACCATTTGAAAAGGAGAAACCACGGTGGATGACATAAGAGGAACATGTTGCTGCCCAAACCTATATTTTGTTGAATTGTAATGAAGTACAACCTTTCATGAGGTAAGCCTCATACCATATTAGCATGAATGCTTCATATATGTGTGACTGATCATAATTTTTTGTGTGAATCTAGGATATATATTGAACATTTGCAATTGCTTGAACGGAACATCTCAAGGACAAACATTGATGCAAAACTTGAAACTGAGTTCCCATACTGGTTCAACAATTATGTAAGTTTGTTGAACTTACATTTGTTTTGTTAAATTAAACTTATTTCATGAAATTAACTTTGTTTTGAAATAGGCATACAATTCCATGAACAACATTCATAATCAATTCTGAAAGATTTAGCAAAAGGTCCGTTGCCTAAATTCACATCGTACTGTGGTTACTTCGTAAATTGACATTAAAAGTGACGGGTCTAATAAATCAACAACGAATAGTGGCATTTGTATCAAAGGATCAAACTATAGTGAATATGAAAGGCAATTATTATGGTAAATTGATTGAAGTTATGGAGGTGAAGTGTCATGCTTTACAATAAAACGGACAGCATTGTTCAAGTGTGAATGGTTTGATCCTATGCCCAATTTGGGAACAAAAGTTCATCCACAATACAAGTTGGTCGAGGTCAATCAAAGACATTGATTCAATAGGTATGAGCCAGTTTGTTCTAGCAGTTCAGGCTTGTCAGGTGTATTAATATCACTATCCCATTCTTAGACGTGAATAAGCTAATTGGCTTGCTGTTTGCAAAATAAAAGCACGAGCTGAATATGACATACCTGATGCAACAATATCTACTGTAATTGCTCATACAACACTGGCTTTTCAAGAAGATGACATTGAGGATCATTATATAGTAGTGGAAGGTGACGATGAATCTGATAATTTAATTGATCCAAATGGTGGGTACATAGAACTAATAGATGATAATGATCATGAAGAATTAGTTTCAAATATATTGAATTATATTTGCATTGAAATATATGTATTGCTATTTTGTTAATGTGTAGTTAGCTAAACTATATTGCATTATTGCATAGCAATGGTATGTGTTACTGTGTTATATTTCACTTTGCAAGTTTTTGTAGATGGCTAGAGGATCCCCAAGTGAGAGTAGAGACAGGTCATCACGAGGTGGGCGTTCTGGAGGCAAACCACCAACAGTATCAAGAGGCCTTAGATCACCACCACCACCACTGCTAGAGTCATCGCCTAATTCACCTGCTATAAGTTCGGTAATATCTTCATATGCCTATACTAGATCATCAGCAACACCTATCAAGTCCACTACAGGTTATGGAACACGCTGCCTAGATTACAATCTAACAAGGTACATTTCATCAAATTGTTATAGCATGTTAGTACTTCAATTCAATTCTTAATATATTGTATGGTTTCTTATTAATTGCAGTAACCAGTTCATTCAGTCATAGGCTGCTTCATCCACCATGAGCAAGAGTTTTTTGTTTAATTTTCATAAGAATGGACATGATTGGAAAAGTATGCCTAATGATGTTATTACTTTCTATTGGAAGGAGTTCAAGGATATATATATATATATATATATATATATATAGTTTGTTGTAGGGTTTTGTGAGTTTGTTGTTATGATATATAAAAACTATTTGGTGTATTGTGATGTTATTTCTAAGCATGGTGTTTTAGAGACCTCTTATAGGGGTCTCGATCTTCATTTTACAGCTGACATTCTGCCGAATTTTTATTAAGAAATTAACTAAGTTGTTTTTTTAAATTGTAGAAAGTGTGGCACTGGGATCCTTATCTAGATCAAGTGATTTATGAGAGATGGTATATCCAGGCTAGCACGCAATATGGAGACAAATTGTGCAAGTGGAGGCAGCAGAAGGGTCAAAGTCCAGATAAAGTTAGAGAGGATGTTCGGAATAGCTGGATGGCCTATTGGTCCACTAAGCATTTTAGGAGGAAGAGTTCTATTGCATCTATGAATCGATGCAGTAAGAGTGGGGATGAGGGATCAGGTAAGTCACTCCAACAGGGGGATCGATTTCCATAGTTGAGCGAGCCAAGAAGATCACTACAATTTATTTTTATTTCAGGAGTGTGAGTTAGATTGGGAGCCTGATCCTATTGAGTTGTTTGAGGCCACACACACCAGATAGACACCTGAAGGCCGACAGTACATTGATAAACGATCTTAGAATGTTGCTGTAAAATTCAAACTGTAACAGTTTTATATATGTTTTCCTATTATCCTCAAATGATCTTATTTTTTATATGTATTATTTCTTAATTACAGGATCGCTACCATTCTCTTTTGGAATCTGCTTTCTAGCCAGTTAAGGGATCTATAGAGGCAACTGAGTCAGACACCACTGAGTTATTCCTCCAGGATGCAAGCGGAGAGAAGCAGCGCAGAATATATGGCATAGGTTTTAAGGCACCGACTTTCTTTAGTCATGCCTCATCCTACAGCTCCACAGCCAGGTCCTAGGCTTTTGAAAACCCTAGTCCTATCGAGACACGAGTTATGGAGAACATGCAACATCATATGCAGTCGATGTTGGAGGAGGAGAGGGTGGTCCTCCGCATAGAGATCCAACATCTCATCAAAGACTTACAAAGTTTTTAAGTCAAGGCACATCTTCTTCTAGTACAGCACAATAGCAGCACCAGCAGCCGTAGGACCAGCAATAGCAAGACCACAATTAGTACTTTTTTCTATTTTTTTCTTTAAATGTTCAGATTTCTTGACTTAAATTTATTTGAATAATATTTTATATTTATTATGGATTTGGATTTCAGTTTTAATTTATTATACTAGATTTCAATTTCAAATTTTAAAAGTTTTATTTTTTATTTAAAATATTAAATATTAAATTAAATTAAAAAATAATTAATTTGATATTAACGACGGATTAGCGACATCCAATTTTGTAAGGAACAAATAATAAAAAATAATTCAGCGACGGAAAAAATCGGTTGCTAAATTAGCAATAGATTTATTTGTTGCTACTTCTATTGCTAAATTAAGCGAGAGATTTGGACGCCTATATTTGGCAAGCAAATTCTCCCTCGCTAATCTATTTTAGCGATGGAAATGATCCATCACTAATTTGTCGCTAAATGCAATTAGTAACGAATTTATTTACCTTTAGTGATGTAGCGACTATAATTTTCTTGTATTGAATTTTGAATGTAAGGGGTATTAATATAATATGTTAAATCTCATAGAGTAAATAATAATTTTTTCTATTAATTATTTATTAGGAGATCCCTATACCACAAGAGAAAGCAATTCCCTTCCACTTAGTATAAAAGTATTAAAGTCTTACTAATATTGATAGATAATGGTAAGAAAACTTGAAGTCAAAAACATTAGTTTTTCAATTCTAATAAATAAAAATATAAGTCAAACAACTCTTTGATTTATTATTATTATTAATTAGCATATGTTATGCCTTTATTTTTCTGCATAACTATGATTGCACAAGTACAATTATACGACTAGAAATTTTTGTAACTGGTCATGCAATTGCAAGCTAGCTGGCAAAGGAGACTGACCAATTAAGATTGGGTGCCAACAGAAACCTTAATTTTCTCAATCTTGTCGATCTAATGATCTTGAATTTCTAGTATTTTCTACCACAACAAAATATTATTTTGAAAAATTATTTTCCATGAAAACTACAAAAAGAGTTGCATATGGAATTAAACAGTTTGAAGAAATTAAGATATCTTTTGTTCCTTGCTAAATGTCCACGATAGTGACAAGTAAATGTCTACAATAGCAAGAATTTCTGTTCCTTGCTAAAATTTTATCCATCTCTCACTGGAAATTAGTGAACAGAGTGATCTTACTATAATCTATATATTCAACAATAGCGTCTCTAAATCGACAATTTCTTTCCTCTGTATTAGTGATACATATATATTAGAAAAGTTCAAAAAAGTGGTGTGGTTTTGTGTTTTTTTAACTTAAAGTATGTAAATTTTTTTTTTGTCAAAAACTGACAATATAGTTTATTCCGTTAGAAAAAAATATATATATGTATATATTAATAGCATTAAGCTCATATGAGATGGCATTGATATAGTAGTTTTATGATGTAACGCTGATATGATATAACACTGTCATGTGCTGATCCACTGTTAGTGTGGCACTAACATAATACTGATATGACAACTTTTTTTGTCATAAAAAAAATATCATGTATCCAAAATTGAAAAAATATCGTCAAATCACTTTTTTTTTTTTTTTGTACTTTTTTGTATTTAAAGAATAATGGTCATAAAAGACGTTTTTATGCATATGAATTCCAACAAAAACTTTTTTCATTAGAAAAGGGTCAAGCGAAAATTCTATTTTTATTTTGCATCTTTCCTTATTTTTTATTCTTTTCAAATAATAAATGAAATTTACCCTATACTTTAAAATTAAATTATTGAAATTTTTTTAATCATATAGGAATTATTTATTTGTATACTATCCCAAAATTCATTATGATATCATTTTGTAAAGTTGTGTATTAAATCATAATCTTTTATCATTATCATAATTGTTTCATAAAATTTGTACTAATTGAGTTAGCCTTACAAAATTAAATAAATAAAAATCATGTCAACTAACTAGGAAAATTGAGCATAGCCCTTTTTCAATAAATAAAAATAAGTAGAGAAAATACAAAAAAAAAATGTAGCATGTGGTTTGCCCACTTTTCAATTTTAAGTATGTTGTTTATTTTAAGTATGTGGTTTGGACACATTAGTGCTACATCAGCATTAAGTTGGTGTGACGTTAGTGTTATAATGGTGCCACATCAGTACCACATTGGCGCTATATCACAAAAATACCATGTCAGATTAGACTTAACTCCATTAAGGAGAATATATTTTTTTTTCCTAACAGAATAAACTATATGCCCATTTTTTTATAGAAGAAAAATTATGTACCTCTACTTGAAAAAGTGCAAAACCAAAAGTTACTTTTTTTGAATATTTTCTTTTTTTTTTTTAACCATCAGATGATTCCTAATTAAATTTGCACATTCGCAGCGTTCACACCGAAAATAAACTCTTAATCTATCGATCGGTGTCTTAATAAGCTCTTCACACCGAAAATATCTGCTAGCCAATATAAATTACATGTAATGATGACTTTAATATCATATTAAAATAGATATTAAATCTAATTTACCCACAAAAGCAAGCTTAATTATATAGACGAATATTTATCCAAATAATTATAAGATGATATTTTAATAGGAGTATTAATTTTCACAAGCAAATTTAGTTAAAAACTATAGGAAATTCATAGAATATTATTAATCCAGTATAAGGTCGATAGCACATAGAAAAGCACAAAGAAATAATCTAAAACTTGTGTTTTACACAGTGTTATTAAGACAAATTCGCTGATACCACAGGTATTTAGGATCAAATGACAAATGTCTCTCAAAATACAACAGATAATGAGTAGAAATTGGACACCACAATACTCACTCACAGCAAACTGAATTTGTCTCGGTCTTATTATGAAAAGAAAAGAAGGAGGAGAAAAATGTCCAAAAAGGTATCTCAACATGAAAAATGGTCACCTATTTAAATATATTAGAAGGAGAAGAGAGAAACGATAATTGTAATTTATTTCCAATTCATAAAACATATTTAATAAGTTCATGTATATTCCAATTTATGAATCATAATTAATTAGTTAATATATATACCTAATGAATCTAATTAAATATTCATGAAATTAGATGATTCATTTATGAATCAATTTAATTACATAAAAGCTCAAGAGTTATGTTCTAAAAATATTTTTACAGCATGATGCTTGTAAGCGATAAACTTCAATTTCTAGTCAATTTTTCTCTATTATCTCCCTTAACAAAGGACTTATTTTGAGTTTCAATTTCTTATTCACACATTTACTATATCGAGCACCTGTAATTCACTCACCAAACAGTTCATAAACCACAATTTCCCAACAAAAACAAGTTCTTGAGCTGGTTTAATTCATAATTTTATTTTAGATTATTTCTATAAAATTTTTAACTATGTAATTACTAATTAGTTTTGGTTTGATAACAAGTTGAAAAATTATAAAAATCTTCTGAAATGAATATAATAAATTGTGAACCATAGAGACATTTTATAGTAGAATTTAACTTATAATTTAAAAACAGAAAAAAAAAACTTGACACTTGTCATAAATATTAAAAATTATTATATATTCTCAAACGGTAAGATAAGATGTTAAATATTTTTTCTCTTTTAATCAAAAGTCTCGTGTCGAAATTTTTTAAAACTTAAAAGAAACTACTTTATCCTCGTTGGGTGTGAGTCCAAACTAATATGTTCGGCTAAGAAAAAAAATATAGGAAAGGTGACTTCTGAGTTAGAAAATGAAAACTCATCACATGCCTAACAGAAATATGCAAAAGCTTGGAAGCAAATGGCTACAAAAGACATTGTGTGATCTATGCATTTGCTGTGGTTGATCTCACTTTTTCATATCTTTTTTCATAATTAAAATTTTTTCTTTTCTAATCTTTAATGTTTCTTCCCATTGTCGTGCTTAATTTAACCTCCTCACGTGGAGGTATAGTGCTCAATTAATTAATTAATATTTTTTTTTATTAGAGCGAGAAATATGTTACAAACATATTTAAATGACAGTGAATTATATAACAGAATATAGTCATTTTCTTGCATTCGCTATAAAGATAAAATCACATTTAATATAGAAGAAGGGACTTGAACTCAAAAATTTATCTTTTCAAGAGTAAATGCTCTTAGCTACTTGAAATAGACCTAAAGTATAATTAGTTAATTAATAACAAGATGGAATAATTGCATTTGACATTATTGTATGGATGATTCTATTCTATCTTCAAATATTGTGGGCTTCAATAGTAATTAATATATAATTGATTAATTATGTATTGAGTTGCGTATAGTTTTGGGGTAACTAATAAATTATCATGGGGTGAGACTTGAAATTATGCAACATTTATGCCATGATCAAGCAATTTGTCAAACACATCTTAAAATACAATTTTTGATGATGTAATATATCGACGGGGTATTCTGACTGGCCGCTAAATCATATTTCTTGATCTTAAATTGGATTTAAGTAATACATTCGAAAAAGTATTACAACAATAAAAAGATTTAATATCAATTTGTAACATCGATACATTGAGAATTTGTACAACTTTGATGCGCAAATCCTAAACCTAGTCCTTACCAAAGATTAATTTGGTTGTATAATAATATAATTAGGTGGTGATTGATCCATAAATAAAAGATAGCCTAAGCTAAAGGTAATTAGTGTAGGTATATTATCGGAGGATCACTTGGGAAAATTATTATTTACCCATAAAATTTGACATATTATGTGGGTATTCTTCTTAAATTTAAAAATTATATAATTTATTTTTTATATTTTATCATATTATACTAATATGTCATTTCATAAGATTTGTTGATATAAAAATGTTAGACTATAGTGGAATAACAAAAAGAAAATTATTATTTGCATCTAAAGTTTGACCTATTTATACTAGTATATTCTACAAATTTAATATAATATACTAGTATTTTTTGAAATTTAAAATGTTATACTAGCATCTCCTAACAAAAATAAATTTTTCTAATAAATGGTAAATATTTTAAAATTTAACAAATAACAATATAATTTAATAAAAATAAAATAGAAAAAACAAATCATATAATTTTTAAATTTTAAAAAAAACTAATATAATATGTTAAATATCATAAAATAAAATAAATAGTAATTTTATCCTTTTAATTCGGAGGCCTAGGTTCGGATCTCCATCTTGTAAATTGTAATTCCTCCCTCTAATAATAATAAAAGTAGCCACATTTTCTAACTTTAAATTATAAAGCAGCAGCCAGCCGATCCCTAAAGCAAAGGCAAGAAATCCGGGATTAACTGACTTAACGGTATTCTTTTATCAATAATAAAAATGGTGAATTTCATCTACGGACTTTCAATTATATAACTCATAATAATTTAGTATTTGAAAGATTATTTATAACATAAAAGTACTCAAATTATGTATATTGTAACAATTTAGTACCTCAAAAATTATTTATAATATAAAAGCATCTCAATTATATAAATTGTAACAACTCAATATCTCCAATATTATTTGTAACACAAAAATACTTCAGCTTTTATTTTATAATTAAATAGTACTTCCTTCTTTGACTGTGTCTCCCTAAAATAAATGTGATATAAAATATTTACATCAGATAAATTTTAATAAAAATAAAATTAACTATAATATTGACATCATATAAATTTCAATTTTACTAACTGGGTATTATAACTAATTCAAAATTCATCTGAATATTTTTTGTCATACTTCCGTTAGAAAAACTAATGAGGTGCTTTGAAGTATTATTGAGTCTTCCAAAAGCAGGTTTTGAAATTTTTTATTTAATTGACTAATTTTTTTAATTTTTTTTAATTGATTAAACAAACCTTAATAGCTGAAGATAGAAGTACTATTTAGTTACAAAATAAAAGTTGATGTACTTTTGTGTTACAAATAATTTTTGAGATATGAGTTGTTATAATTTACATAATTGGGATATCTTTATGTTACAAATAATTTTTAAAGTACTGAATTGTTACAATTTATATAATTGAAGTATTTTTATGTTACAAATAATTTTGAAATTGTGAAATTCACCTATAATAAAAACAAAATATCTAATTAACTGTCTTTTTCAGTCATTCTTAATCTCTTTATATATTTTTTTTCATAACAGAATATTTATTTTAAAATTCAAAGATTTTGGCTTTGTCTATACCCGCTTTTAAAGGCTTTGAACACATGGCTATTGTGGGCTATAAGAATTAGGGGGAGCTTTAGATCGGTTTGATTTTGAACCGAACCAAATTTATGGAAATTAAATTGAATCGATATTAATAGAAAATATATGATCTCACTACCTACCTATTAATTCTGAAATTAGATTTTTACATTTGATTAAGACTTCAATTAATTTATTTTCAAAAAAAAAATCAATTAATTTAGAGACGATAACTATATACGTTAAATAGGAATATTTATTCGCCAAAAAAAAAAAGAATACCAATATTTAGAAAACAACAATACATTAATATTTTTAAAAAGGAAAGATAAATTAAAAAATTAGAGAAGTAAATTTTTTGTTAGATAAAAGATTAAAGTTGTATAACCAATAAATTTTAGTTTACTAGTATTGATTTGGTAAGAGATATAAGATATTGAATTGCAAAAAAAAAGAAAAAAAAAAGTTGCATTTGGATAGGTAAATATTTGAATCGAAGTAATCTAAACTATATATATATATATATATATATGTTTATTTTAGAGTTTATAAAAGTGTATATTAGTATAAATTCATTAAAATGAAACCCAAATACATAAATGTAAATTTTAACTTGTTTGATTATAAGTTTAAGATTATTATGATGTAATAAAAGGTACAGTGTCAAATTACGTCCCTATTTAGTAGTTGAAGCTAACTGATGACCAATAGTTGTTTAATATTTGTTGTTTGGTAAAAATAATTAAACTATAATTATTATGATGTAAAATTACTAATAAGGATATTATTTATTTAATTTAATTTATATTTTATTTTATAATATTTTATTAAACAAATAAAAAGTATAATATATTACTTATTTGATTTAGTTGTTTATAATAATAATTTTTTAAAAAGTATATGATATAAGAGTAACTAAATAAAAAATAAATTCAAAATTTATTATTTCTTTATATGTAAGGATAATATAATGTAAGGTAATTTAGTTTTTATATTTAAAAAAGCTTCGGCTATTCAGAAAAAGTTTTAAAATACAGATTTTCAATCAGCAGTTATTTGGAACTTCAAACAGCTACTAGATGTTTACCAAACACTTATCTATTAGTTGTCCTAAATAACTAAACCAAACACCTACTACTCATTATAAATTTAATTTATCGTCAATCAATAGGCAGTTTGATTAGTATTTTTTGTTTTGTAAGAATTGGAGAAGGTTTCAAATTCAAACATGCTTGCCATATCAACATTGGTAAAAGTTTATTTGTTGTGTAGTCCATATAGATTATTATGTAGTTCACTACTTACTTTACCTTCTAATGAAAAAAAAAAAATCATCCATATAATTAATTATGAAAAAAAATATTTTCTTTCATAGTATTCCAAGTGGAGGTCCAGTCTTGCAAATCTAAGAATTTAATATATCTCAATTCCCTTTTCAAATGGATTGTAGAAGAAATTAGAAGGAACAAGTCACTATCTCACTGTTTATCATATGCCTGTATAGTTCAATGATAGTTTAGACTTCTCTCTGTGATTCCCCCCCTATAAATAATGCAATTAAGCCAACCCAATCTCCACATCAACACCACAAAATCCACCTTATTAATTCTTATTATATATCTTTATTTTCTATCTGCCATCTTCCAAATGATCAAAATGGGTATTTTCAATCTTGAAAAACTGTCACTAATCATCATTCTCATTGCCTTGTTTCTTTGTTCTTCAGAATTTGAAACTTGCCATGCAAGAGAAGGCAAGTACCAGCTGAGGCAAAGAGAATATGTCTCAGCAACTCACCACCACGGCCGCCACCATGGCCGCAGCCTGTCCAAGTTTGCGGATTCTGATTACACTGGGTCTGTTCATAAAGGACAAAACTCAGCCACCTTTAATGTTCTTGATTACGGTGCGAGAGGTGATGGACATGCTGATGACACCAAGGTGATTTCTCTTATGCATGAAACTTTCATATTTATTGCATAGGAACCTTAACGTACGGATTGCAACTAACAATATGTTGCATAAACTCTACTTGAAAGATAGTTGGTGATTGTGGGTATCTATGCCAATTTATGAGTAGCACTTACTCTGAACGTGAGCAACAGTCAATGACACGAACATCAATATTTAACAAGGAATATTTTGCAAGCACATAATGCTAGTATTAAAAAAAAAATCAATCGGCTTAAGGATATTGATCCTTACTCAAAAGACTATGAGACCTCTAGTTCAAATTTCTAATCGAAGTCATTGTACCAAGAAAATACCTTGAAATACATCATTTTCTTAGAACTTTTTTTTAAGAAAAAAAAAAAGCTAATTCAGTTAGATTGTGGTTCCTTTTTATGAGGGACTAAAACAGTAAAACTATTTTATGATTTTCTCACCGATATACAAAAAGGCAGAATAGTATAGTATAATAGAGGTGGAGTATTTAACTCATAACTTTCCATTTTTATCATGACTATTTCATAATAAATGTATCAATTAAGCTGACTCCAATCAGTAAAAATATATTTATTTTAATTACTAATTTTACGCTTCATACCTAAAAAATTGAACTGCTATTATGTGATGCAGGCCTTTGAAGCAGCATGGACAGCTGCTTGTAAAGTCGAGGCATCGACAATTGTGGTTCCATCTGGGTGTACTTTCCTTGTCTACCCCATTTCTTTTTCAGGCCTTAATTGTGCACCAAATATTGTGTTTCAGGTAAGTTTCCCTAAACTTCGCATCCCACGAGCAGCTTTTCTTTGTCGAAACAAAAAATGAAAAATTGCAATTTTTTGTTTACAATTGGCAAAAGAAGAAAATTAAATTTCTCCAATACCTCACAAAAGTACCTATTGTTTCAAATTTGAAGCTAGTGGAATTATTAATTAATTTTAACTTTTTTTTTTATAAAATGTCAAATGCAGTTGGATGGAAAGATCATAGCCCCTACCAATGCTGGGGCTTGGGGAAAAGGGCTTTTACAGTGGATTGAATTCACAAAACTAGAAGGAATTACAATCAAAGGCAAAGGAGTTATTGATGGACAAGGTTCAGTCTGGTGGAATATCCCATCGACATATAGTTCAGACACAGAGGTAAAAAGATTTTTAAAAAAATCAACAAATTCCCTTCTCTTTCAAATTTAACAACCAAAAAAGAACAAAGAAAAGTCATTCTCACTTCAAACTCTACTAAGCCTAACCCTTCTGTCTGTTGCAAATGATATCAAGCAGGTAATCAGTGAGCTCAATGCAAAAATGCCAAGCACCAAGCCATCAGTAACTACTTTCTACAGAAAAAAAAAAAAGGCCTTTTTCCAAGTTTTACTATCATGTCAAAATTAATAGTTTTCATTTTCAAGATATTGCTTTTTGTTTAACCTGCGCAGGCTTTAAGGTTCTATGGCAGTACCAATGTTATCGTCACTGGCATTACAATTCAAAACAGTCCTCAAACCCACATCAAATTTGATGACTGCACAACTGTTCAGGTTTCTGAATTCACAGCAGCATCACCTCAGAACAGTCCAAATACAGATGGAATTCACCTGCAGAACTCCAAAGATGTACTTATTTACAGCAGTGACCTTTCTTGTGGTAATTCCAGAGATTAAACTAGTCATCATCCTTCTTAATCCATAATAAATACAGTCTCCACAGAGCAACCTCCATTTTGCTAAATCTATGTTGGGATGTTGCACCACAATAATAATTAACTAGAAAGTACCAAAAGTAACATACAACTCACCAGATGATTAAGGCATTATGTGCCACTATAGTTGCTGAATTCATTTCCTACTGGGTTTTATAGGGGATGATTGTGTATCAATTCAAACTGGATGCACAAACATCTATATACACAATGTAAACTGTGGACCTGGACATGGCATCAGCATCGGAGGTCTGGGGAAAGACAACACTAAAGCTTGTGTATCAAACATCACAATTCGAGATGTAGCAATGCAGAATACTTTAGCTGGCGTCAGGATAAAGACATGGCAGGCATGAATACCATAATTTCCAGTTAAATAAAATTTTCTTTTCTAGTAACATATGCAGCTTTGATATCATAACTACATGTGCTAACCTGCATATATCCAACTTAGGTTTCTGGTTAAACTGAAATTTATAATGCTCTTTTCCTTTGCAAACTGACAGGGAGGCTCAGGTTCAGTACAAGGAGTCACATTCTCAAACATTCAAGTTTCAGGAGTTGAAACTCCAATTATGATTGATCAGTTCTACTGCAGTGGCAAAAATTGCCGAAATGAATCTTCAGCTGTGGCTGTGTCAGGCATAAACTATGTAAACATAAAAGGCACATACACAAAAAATCCTTTGCATTTTGCATGCAGTGACAACTTGCCATGCACTGGTGTCTCTCTAGACACCATAGAACTAAAATCGGTTGGAGAAGACAGCCAACCTTTCTGTTGGAACATATATGGAGATTTGAGAAGTGAAATTGTCCCTCCAATCAACTGCATGCGAACAGGCAAACCAAGGAAGCCTGCAGTTTGCTGAGCTTGTCCAAGGTTGCAACACATATAGCTGGATATCATATAAACGATCATACAAACAACCATGTAAAATTCTTGTAGTCCTCCGAATTTTGTCATAGGCTTGCATCAACTATTTTATTTCGGTGATCTATAAGTTTATATAACATCCAATTGTTTTAATTTTTAGCTGAAAGCACTTCTTACAGGCTTACTATATTTCCCTAAGGATTCATGATATTATTCTATATGACAATAAACCAAAGATCTTCAACATGTGAAATCAAAAATGAGTTTGAGATGGGCATTAAGCATGCAGAAAAAAATACTGACTAACATCTACATGCAATTACTTGTATTTCTTCTGACAACAGCTTGAAAAACAATTGTCTAGTGCAACCACCACACTGCAATATACGTTATGTGTCTAACCTGAGCTTTTTCTCAACAAATTTCTGGGTGTAATATGTGCAGCCTCATCCTAGCTTTCATCGGTCTGCAAATATAACATTAAAAAAATTGTTATGGAAAAGGACAGTCTCTAAAAGACTGGATTAGGAGAGTTCGAACAAAAAAGAGCCCATTGATTATTCCGTTCACATTTTTAATATACTTGATGCATCTGAAGAAGCCCATGTCTGCAATCATGATCTCCCAAAACCAACAGCAACCTTTTTTCTTTTGAGTGTTTCAACCCTTTCAGGACTTGGGCTTCCAGTCTTATTTTCATATTTATTTTCTAAGGCCTGTCAACGTTAAAGCAGCATTAAGTAATGTGTTATGCTAATCAATTAAAGAGAAAGGGACTAGTAACAATCAAGCAGAAAATGTACTTCATTGTAACAATATTACATAGATGCATACTACAATTTGATTTTGTACAATGTAAGAAAAGAAATAGTCATTTGTATTGGTACTTGGGTAGAAAACTTATTTATCCAGCAGCTGCAAGTACTATTTATATCTCTATCAACTGGGATGGCAATGGTTTAAATTAAGTTGAATTGCAGTTTCTTACTAAAGGCACATGCAAAGGTATGCTCGCCAATGGAAGGACTAGAAACCATGCTAATTCAAGGCAATTACAATCTTTTCCCTGATATTATCAACTTATGAGTAACTACAATAAACTTATTTTATAGCATTTAATGATCTTAAGAGCTGCACAGAATTTCTTCTTCCCATTATTTTATTTTATTTCATATCCTACAGTTAAAAATCTTAACATAGCCTAATACTCAGAAATTTAAGATTTTCTCTAATTGGAGAAAGGGAAATTTCCTGACGCTTGATTCACCATTATGTAACCTGATAGCAATTACCTTTTGTAGCCCATAGCATGTTGCTAGTTCCTTTCATTCTATAGCTACAATTGGGAAGCATGTCTAACAAAGCTTTATAGCAATGTACAGTGAAAATATCTAATGGAAAATAAAACAGGCCAACTCTCTGTAATGGACTGGAAGGATGAACAGTGGCACATTTCCACTCACCTGTAGCTGCAGAGAAATGCTATCTAGAACTTCTTCTGTCATTCTATCAAAGAACAAAATTCCCTGCAAGATCATGAGCTACCTAAGCACAAATTCTAATACTTGACGTCAACAAACCTTAAAATATCCAGAGAAAACAATATAAATGACCACCAGTTAGAAGCTTGGTTTTGTTATATATAGGTGATAGCCAGAGTAAGCACCATGGCAGAGCCTTGCACTAACTGACCCTGTTTCCGCATGCCGGATATGATAATTATGATAACAATGACAAAAGGTTTTAAAAACCAAAAGTGGTACACTGGAAGTCGGATCCAGAAAGTTACGGAAGTAAAAGATAAGCATTGCACACCAATATAAGTATGAAATATTTATTTTTTGGAAGCATAGCTACAAAATTAGTTCCACAAGAAATATTCTCTACTGACTGAAATGAAAACACATTTCGCATTTATGCATAATCTCATAGAATTATATCCTCTAATTAAGCATCTATCAGTCTGTATGAATAGAAGCCATAATATGTCTATGTTATTGTAGCCACACCATTAAACATACTCTAATAATCAGCATTCAATGAGATAAACTAAGAAAAAACATACAATTATGAAACTATCAATGTAGTAAATTTTTATAGTCAGCCTTGTGTTCTAAAATAAAATTGAGAGGAGACGACCTGCAAATGGTCAAACTCATGCTGGAAAATACGTGCAGGAAGATCTGACAAGTTGACAGTAAACCTTGCACCATTAATATCCCTTGCGTCAATCTTTATGGTTTCTGGTCTCTGCAAATATGATATACACTTAATTTGTTCAAGGATCATATAATACCAAACAAATGAAAAATTTGAGTTGAAGCAAATTGAATTCAAGAGATTCAGGGTGAATTACACCGACGGTACTTAAACTATCTAACTCGTAACAAATTAGTACCTAAACTATTATTTGCAACAGAAAACTCCTTAAACTTTAATTTTGTAATATAAAAGTACCTCTCATGTAAATATGTTAAACCATTTAAGAGAATGCTAATGTGAACTTTCCACATAAATAAAAAATTTCCATGTATAAATGTCATGTGTACAAAATGGATCCCACTAAAAATTTTCACCATTTAACTGAATGTTTGGTTATATTTGGCTTGAGGAAAACTGAGAGAAAATATGGGAAAGTGATGAGAAAGGTGACAATTTTTTGTGGGACCCATTTTATACACTTGACATTTACACGTGGAACTTTTTTGTTAATGTGGAAAGTCCATGTTAGCATTCTGTTAAATGGTTTAACAAATTTTAATGCTAAATACTTTTATATTACAAAATTAAAGTTTAAAGAATTTTTAGTTACAAATAATAGTTTAGGTACTGAGTTGTTGCGAGTTAGATAATTGGAGTACCGTCGGTGTAATTCACCCAGAGATTCAAGACTGTATATTAGGTATATCTTGGGTATCTAAACTGTTTAAAGGGGAAAAAGAGAGAGAAAAAAAACGGATGACTTCAGCAAAGGGGGAAAAATTACAAGTAGAACATAATAATAAATCGGCAAAATAGCAAATAAAGTCATAATATCTAGCTCTCTTTTTTTCTTTTTTTTTTTGGGCAATGAACTGAGGATTATAGATTGAATTTTTGTTTGAGGTCCTACATTTCAGTTTCATTTTAAACAGACGGATTTTTTTATTTAACAAATGATACAAATTGAACAGTGAGAAAAACTACATTCACTAACAAGGAGAGGACTCTGTGAGCAAGGTACCACTGAAGTTGGATTATAAACTATGCCATCCTTATGATCAAGGGGCAATATTGACAATGTTTATGCCAAAGTCTAGTTTTGCCTCGTATACACAAGATGCAAAATGAACTTGACTCAGGCTCTGGTTTAGATCCTCTGTTAGAAATGAGTCTGCCTTTTCCAACCTCTCTTTTAACTATATTAAATTCATATTAACTTTTTAATAAGTTTCCATAGTTTGTGGATTGCTTGAAAAATATACAAAAGCTTTTGTGAGATTCATTTAACAGTTGAATTTATCATTCAAGGACTTACTAAGGATATTCGCAAATGAATCATGATTATCATTTTTGTTGTTACTTATGTTGCAATTCTTATTAATTTTCAATTTAATAATCACCATTATTTAAATTTTAAAGATTGATAAATTGGACTAGGTGAACCTGGTTAAATTTTTTTTTTAAAGTCATTTAAATAGGGAAGCCGATTCAGGTAAAAATTTATTAACCTGCCAGAAAATAGGCCAGACTCAAGTTCATTATACACACCCTCATTGACTTGACGCACAGCTAACACTTTATATCACTGGTTTTCAAAATTATTATTGCTGTTCAAAATTGCTATTTTTTATTTTTTTTTAAGTAGAAACTTATGTATTATTATCAGTCCTTCAAATTGACTTGTCCTTATGCTACATTGATCAAGGAGTAGAAGATAAACTTGCCCATTCATGAATCTTAGCTACTTCAAATGAAAATTTAAACTTGAATGAAACAATCAAAGGAAAACATTAGCAGTATAAGTACCTCCACATCAGCATAGATCCCAGGAAAGGAAAGGCACCCTTCATTAAAGAGCACCATTTTCTTTGAACATTTGTTGATTCTTGGATTGATGAGAACAATTTCCTGCCCCTCACCACGCTCACCAACTGGATTAAACACCATGAGTTGAACATTAACTCCTACTTGAGGTGCTGAGAGCCCAATACCATCAGTTCTGTAAAAAAAGAAGTCAACAAAGTATTTTTCATAACCTGTAAGTAGCAAGGATTATTTATAAGCATCTAACTACTAACAAATTCAGGTCAGAGAAAAGCATTGAATTATAGTGCACAGCATCAAACAGTGCTTGTATGCAACAGTCATATAAATTATATAATCATCAACAGTTATGAAGGATAGAGAAAAAAAAGTTAATTTAGCAGAAGGAAGAATAATAATGCACAACATAGCATACATGACATGAAAAGAAAAATCTGACTTCAGACACGAAGTAAAATATAATAAGCTACTGTAGATGAATTGTATAACATTAAATGCGCTAATTAAGCGGCCAGTGGGAATGAATAGGAAGAGAAGAAATAATATCATATGTTTCAACACAAATAGTTAGCTCCAAACTGAAAAATGCTGAACATGAGACCAGAGGTGCAATTCAGAGACAATCTCCTTCGCTTGCTTTCATGGCAATAAATATCTCAGGTTAAGGATTTAGAAATTTAATAATCGTATAGTTAAGAGAAATAGTTTCTGACTAAAATATGAACTCTTCAATTAAAGCAACCACAAAGCAAAACTAATCCATGATCAGCAGTAAGGATATTAGTTTCCACCTTGTTTATCATGACCTAATGAATTAATCTTATAATATAGAACTGAAAAAAAATAAACAAATAAATAAAACAAACTTACTTGTACATCACATCGAACATCTCATCTACAAGCTTCTTCAAGTTCTCATCAAATGAATCAATTCGCTTGTTTTTTGCCCTCAGGATGGGGTCCGGATACTCCACAATTTTGAGCGGTGACTCGAAATGAAGATCGACAGCTATTAATATTCAAGTGTACCAAAAACAAAATCAGAACCTTAGTCTTCTGCACAGCAGTCAATTCAGAGAAATAAAAACACCAAATTAGACTTGCAAAAGGAGAAAAGTTTTAGGTCTGCTTACGGGTAGCTACTTCGTCTTCCTTGACTGAGAAGCCTCGCTTAGCCTGAGCACGAACTGCCATTGAAGGAGATTTGGGGGTGGAAAAGAACCCTACAGTTGAGGATAATCGGTTGAACCGGAGATAGGTAGCGGAAAAACAAGTTTGACGGAAGAGAAAAGGAAGGAGAAGAGCTCGTGGTGATAGCAAAGATGGGTGGAGGGGAGCTGCAAGAGCTACCATGGCCACAGCGCCAAGTTTGTGCTAAAACGGCTGAACGGTTGGCGAGAATTCACAAATTCGTGGCACCTATTATTATTAGGCATAACACATATGCGGCTCTATAACTATAACTCATAAGTGTATTTCCTGACCAATCCTTGTAAAAAATCTAAAACCGTATTAAAATATTAGAAATTTTTAAATAGCTAAAAACAAATTTTTGTATTGTATTATTCCAAAAATTTATAACAGTTTTTTTGTTTTTTATAGTTTAGTATTTAAAGAATATAATAGATATAAATATAAAAATCTGATAAATTTCTTAAAATGTTCATGGTCAACAAGCATAAATGGTAATTTATCCCGACAATCATTCTAACTAAAATTTTTCTACTTGTTTATTGATCAAATATAAAGAAAATTTTAAAATTTTATGTTTAGAATTATAAGAAGTATTAGAGTTGTCAACTTTTGATATTATAACATCATCTTATATAATTAAAATTAATCTAACTATATAAGCAAGTGTTATAGACTTTCTGTTATTGAAAATTTGTAAAAATTAAAACTTTTTCTTTTCCTTATATTATTATCTCCTAACATCCTTTCATACAAATACTTTCCGTGCATAAAACTATCACTTATCCAATAAAATAAATCTGATTTGGGCTAAACTGGGCCGGTGTTTACAGAACTATATCATACATAAATACATGTTATGTACAAAATTAACTATTCATATCTCATATGGCATGTAATAAAAAATAAAAATGTCATGATATCACCGATCTTAAATGTCTGTACTATAGTCTATGATGAACTTTCTTCTTTTCAATCAACTTCCTCTATTTGCCTGCCTGTAGGAACACTCACACATTGAGCAACCTAATATTTAGTAGTACATATATGCATATAAATTCATGCAACTATAGGATGATATATCATATGTATACTTATGTTCATGCCAAAATAATATTCATCATATATAAAATATACATTTAAAATGATACAAGGATGCATATATATATATATATATAAACAATGCTTACCAACTAATATAATATATTTCCCTTTCATATTTCTTTTTTTTAATAAATTCCAAAATCATGTAATCATTTAATAACATATATAGCATATTTATCTCATATTATCAAATTATGTACATATATCTAAAAAATGACAATCAAAGTGAATATGCCAATCATATTGATAATTAACTGTAAATTATTTGTAATCAGTTGAACCTAGGGATATTATACATTTTTATGTCACATATCATAGAACATTCAATAATCATGTAACAAGTAGTTATTTCCATTTTTTTTCAACTTATTTAATTAGCCAATAGCTCATTTACTCAAAAATCGGACTAACTGGATAGCGGATTGTGAATAGAAGCACTCTTCAAGCTTAAGCCACCCTATTCACCTATCTGCGTATTCCTGTAATTGTGCTCGTCATGAGCTTGAGTCAAGAGTGATCTCAAAGCCTAAACTACTTTGACTTGATAATATGATTAAGTTGCTAATATAATGGAAAAAAGCGCTCTCCGAACTTAAGCCACCTTGCCCAATAATTAAGAATTATATAAAAGTTTCCTACAGTACTGTAAAAGATCCTAAATGACATGACATCTATCACAAGTCTCGTCCTTGTAAAAGAAATAAGCAATTATACATATTCATAATTTCTTTTAATATGATATATTATAATCTTATTTCATTTCATACTTGCATGTCATATGTCATAATTTATCTTATTAGTACTTACAAATCTCATATAAAATACACAATTAAGTGCAAAGAAGGAAATTTTCAATAATTTAGCATATATATATGTTACACAATATTTAAGAGATCAAATTCCTAATATTTTTTTTCAGGCAGATTTCTGTCATGATATTAGAATGCATTTCTCACCTATTTAGGGACTTAATTAGACCTTATGGTCTTATAAGAAGTTTTAGCTTAATATATTAGCTTTCATAAGCAATAAAATTCACATAAATCTGAATTTTATAGTATAAGTTATAACTCAAAAACTACAAATTGTTTACTAAAAATTTGCCCAGAATATTATGAATAGTTTCATGTCCGACTTATATAGCCTATTTACAAACAGAATTCGAATCTATATTCATCATAAAAGTTTTAGCCTTATATTTATAGTTTCATACAAATCCGAGTTCTATAATATGAGTTATGTCTAAAGAAATCAATATTGTTCCATAAAATTCCAGTAACATCACAAAATACTATTTTTCACCAAAAATTAGATTAAATTCATAGACATCCACAATAGTCATAAATCATCATAATTATCATTTTTGAAATGGTGATTGTTATGTCTTAAGATGATAATTGGCATGATGAATATAGATTCGAATTCTGTTTGTAAATAGACTAAAAATGGGTTACAAAAGTTTCAGCTCTATGTTTATAGTTTCATTTCTAATAGTTTCATTTCTAATAGTTTCATACAAATATGAGTTCTATAACATGAGTTATATCTAAAGGAATCAATATTGTTCCATAGAATTCCAGTAACATCACAAAATACTATTTTTCACCAAAAATTATATTAAATTCATAGACATCCACAATAGTCATAAATCATCATAATTATCATTTTCAACATCAACATCATGCCAATCATCATCTCAAGACATAACAATCACCATTTCAAAAATGCAAATGGTATGAGTTTAGAAATAAACATGCATAAATGTACTAACATCAAATGAAGCCTTAAGCCCTCAAACTTGCTCTTCCCTTTGGGGGTTTCCACCACTATCGCTATCACCTAACAAGACATCAACATGCATCTTTTAGGTCAAAGAATAAGCATATGTAGCATAACTCTACTCTATAAACAAAAATCTAACTTTAACTATCAAACTATCTCTTTTAACCCAAAATCCATGTCAAGTTTTTTCTTTAACTAATCTAGATTCTAAAAGGAAGAGTTTTAACTCTTCAAAACCATAATTTGACTAAAAAACTAACTCATATGAAATAGGTCTCCACCAAGCACAAAAATGGTGGAAAAGAAGAGAAAAGAAGAAGAAAAGATGGTTTTTAGCTTCACTTACTTCTTCCTTTGCCAAAGACAATGTGAATTTGGGTATTTAGCTTCTTCCTTTCTTCCTTCTCTAAGAAAACGGCTTCTTTAGCTTCAACAACTTCATTTTTCTACTTTTCTCAAGGGTTTTGGGTTATATAAGTGGTTTTTCCTTTAATTTTTAATAATTTTAATTTTTTTTTTAAGTGAAACAAAGTGGAAGAATGGAGGGGTGAAGAGGGAGCACGAATTTAGGTGGAAAAATTAGGATTTGGGGCTAATTTATTGAGGAAGAAGAAGAATTTTTATATTTTGGTAAATATGTCACTTTGGTCCCCCCTTATTTTTACCAAATACACACTTAAATCATTAGTTTTTACTTCTTTCTTATAACTTTTCTCAACTTTATATCTTTTAATTAAATCACTCACAACATAATTAAATATTTTAGAAGCCTTTAAATCTCGACTTTAGACTCCGATAACATTAATTGCGGTAATTAAACACATTAATTATCTGGATCTAAATTACGGACATTACAGATATGATACGATTAAACGATACGAAACGATACGAACTTAAACAGATATGGGTTTAAGCTAAACGAATATGTATCATAACCATATCAATACGATTAAGTCGTAGAAAAAACTGAAACAAATTTTACCTGCTAAACTTGTTAATGCACTATTAAACATGATTAAAAATATATAAAACATTTAATTATTTTAGTGTTATTTAAAATTCAAATTATATAAAATATTTAAATATATATTATAATATTTAAATATTTATTAAATTATATATATATATATATATGAGGAAACATACATAAATTAGTAAATATATATTAATTCATAAGCTACTAAATATATTAATATGATATAAGTTAGTGAATAATAGTTATACAGTTTATTATATTTTAATTTATCTAATATAGTTTAATAAATATTATAATATATAGTTCCATAAATGAATTTAAATATTTCTTCACAATATGAAATAAAACTATATTATAATTGTAGTTTTTTTAATGAATTATGAAGACTCCAATTTTCAATTTGAAGTTTTTTAATGAATTATGTATTGTAATAATTTGTTGATTATGTGTGGAAAATTTAAAATTTTTTTACAATTTTTTTTATTTTTTTAATTTAATATTCATGTATATCCGTGTACAATCGTGTCTCGTTTATGTAATATATAGACGTACATACATGTTTAGTAACTGCATCTAATTGTTTCATACTGTATAACGTGTACACATGTAAACACGTTTAATTAATCGTATTATGTCGTGTTAACACAAATTTAACTGTGTCATATTTGTATTTCAATGTTCGTATTTAATATAATTGTGTCATATACGAAGTACAATACGATACGATTATACACAATATGCACAAATTGTTAGCTCTAAAAAATACATTAGACTAAATGATGATAAAAAAAAAGGTATATTATTGTACTAAAAGATTAAAGAGGATATAATTAAGTTTTAATGATTATAAATAATATAACTAATATAATTAAGATAATAAAGAAAATAATATCAATGGTTGAATATATAATTAATGTAAATTTATATACTTAAAGATTTATATGATGAAGGAAAATAATACTACTTGTTGCTAAAATTTATATGATAAATGTGTCGTGGATCATATAAATTATTTATTAATAAAATTGATATCAGTATTCACAATAATATACTGTATTAATTTTTATTGAAAAGAACGTTTTATAGCAGGATTGCCAAAACTATTTAAATTATTGGACATATAAACTGATGTCAACTCAAGGTTTAACCCGCAAGTGCACGAGCCAATTGTAGAATGGCAAGTGTCCTTCCGGAGTCGATCTCACAAGGAATCACTAGTTTAGACTCTTAATTACTTTAATTACCAATGAACATGAAATGCAACCTAAACACTCTAATCCGTTTGATTTGATTTTTAGTAAAAACTAAATTAATTAAATAATGAATTAAATTGAAAAGTAATTAAAGAATAAAATCAATGGATAAAATGGGTACCCGGTTTTGCTCACCCAATTTTGCATTCCCTCCTAAGCATTAAATTCATAGAATTAATATTTCATGGCGATCACCTTATGCATTAGCTAATCAAACCAATGAATTAACCAATGTTCAATCTAATTTTTAGGTTAGATTAAAAATGATGTGTCTAATAATCAAACCCTAACATATTCATTCCTAATTCAATCATTGTTGGCCAATCAATCATTAAACTAGAAATTAATTAAGTAAAATTAAATTGAAATGGAAATAATAAATTCAACAAAATAATGAGAATTTATTACAAAATTGAGATTGCTAACCAGGTTCCCAAAAAGAATTTAGCCTAACATGAATACTAAACAAATCAATGTAATATTCATAGTCAAACAAATATTGCAGCAGCAATTGAAAAGAATAAAAAAGTTATAATGCTCT
>CATIWF010017547.1:0-17628 GCA_949630135.1 Balakata baccata | reverse complement strand
GGACTTTCATTAATCAGTTTAAGATCTATATCATTTCATATGCAAATGAATACCAAATTAATAAAAATGCCTTTTATTAATCAAATAAACATGTACAATAAGTGCTAAAGGTGATTGCCTTAAGAGCACTTCTCTAACACTCTCTCTCTAACTTCATCTTCTTCCTTGGTAAATCTCCCAAATCTCACTTTGATCTTAGTTTCTCTCTTGGTTTTGGTGTTTGATCACTCAAAAATCCATGGAGAAACACTCTCATATGATTCTTGGGTGTGTATGGAAAATCCTTAGGGTTTGAGAGCTAATGAAATGGTGAAAAATGAGGATTTTTACCAGACCTTTCACGGTTATGAACAAAGCCCTCTCATGGCCATGAACAAATTTTTCACGGTCATGAACAAAGCCCTTTCATGGTCATGAACGTCTATAGTAAAAACAATCAATGCTTATCTTTGACCATGATGTTCATAGCCATTAACACTTTGTTCATGGTCGTGAATCATCATTTTCCCATTTTCTTCAATTTATTTCATCTCTCTCTTCAAACCAAAACCAAAATTGACCAATATATCCTACATACATCTCAAATATACCTTTATATACCTCCAATACACCATCCATATACTCTTCCTTCATTTATTAACTAAACTGTATCATTTTACATCAAACTTATACTCTTTATCATGTCACATATACCTCTTATATATTCCCAATACACCTCTCATATGTTTCTAAAACTAATTCATCTATACATATATTTTATATATCCCCAATACAACTCTCATACTTTTAAATTACTAAAATAGCCTTCATGTGTTATTTACTCATATATTTCAATCAAGTCTTATTTAGCGAGCATTACATAGAAAGTCTCTAAGACGTGGAAAAGTTCAGCGAAAGCAAGAGAAGATGTCGAGGGTGCGAGCTGGCGGCACGGGATTGCCTACAAGTGGACTTGTGCGCTGGCGGGCCTACAATGCAGGCTGCTGCGCGCAGCTACCACATGCCTCTCCCTTTCTCCCTCTCCTACCTGTTTTAGGTCTTCTAAATCCTAAGGTATTTGGAGACCTATAAATATGTATTTTTAGCCAAAAATTCTAGTAGCCATACTTAGAGAAAATTAATTAGAGAATTAAATTTCTTCTTCTTCTCTCTTTGATTAATTCTCCATACTAGCACCTTGGAGATTTAACCAACTGTTTCCATTGCCAGTTTCTTGAATCCTATTCATATGGACTTCATTAGAGACTTTTCAACTTTGGAAAGTGGTGGTTTGCTACAACCCACTTAAAGGCATAAGAAAACTTGAAGAGAAAAACAAAGGCAAATCACCAAATTATGTTAATTGGTATAATTAGTTATGAAATTCGTAGGGCGTTCCATGGTTTGGGTTTGTAAAAATTTTAAATTCCGCTGTGCTCATGTATGTGATATGTACCTAGAAACCCAAAAACTATGTCACACCTAGTGTAAGTGATCTTAGATCTTGTCCTTGAGTCTTATTACTCTTATTAGATATGTCACTGAATACTATCTTCATGACATGTCCACTCTGGCCAAAGATTCCCTAGTAATTATCATAACAAAGGTTATAGGTATAAACTCTTTCTATCAAGTATGGTGATCCTTTGTTGGCTACTCAACTACCTTCAAAAACCTCAAGCTGTACCCAATCACCACCCTATGAGTGACCGCTCCTAAGACAATAAGGAATGGATCAAAGTATAGAATTAGTATCCAAGATAACCTTCAACACCTCAAGTCTAAGGGTACTTGCACCACTACTATGATAAGACTATCACTGACATAGAATAGAAGATGCATATGATAATCTCATAGCAGGTCATCCAATGTATTTGACTACTCTAGCGAGCATCTGCATATTAACTCTAAACATATCTTGTATACAGCTTATGAAATCTACTACTTGATCCAATCAAAGAATATAACATATGCTAGTCTATTTGGATCAACAATGTCTTGTCAAGTTGATCCTATGACTAGGAATAGTTTAGATACAAACATAATTACACATGATATGATATCAAGATCTCATCTTGATTTCCTTTATGCCATATTTTATATCATGGACTTCATTAAGTGATTTAAGATCAAATCAATTCATGTAATGAACATATATATAATGAAAAATATATTTTATTCATACAATGAATTTGTACAATAAGTGCTAAAGGTGATTGTCTTTAGAGTAACTCTCTAACAATCTCTTATTTGCACTAAAGCCAATTGCCTTTGTATTTAATGCCATAGGCGAGTACATGAGTATCTTACTGTTTTTTGAGGAAATGGCTTAATTAATATATCAGCTATATTCTAATCAGTGGGAACTCTCTCTACCTTTACATCATTTCTATTAATTATCTCTCTAATCACATGGTATCATCTATGTTAGAGATGTGCCCAAAAGGCAATCGCCTTAGGCACTTAGTGTACACATTCATAAAGGCATTCTTTCACTATATTAGTATTCATTTGCATATGAATTGATATAGATCTTAAACTGATTAATGAAAGTCCATGATATGAATCATAGCATGAAGGAAATCATGATGGGATCATGATAATGAGATTCTTATCATATGTAATTATGTTTGTATCTAAATTATCCCTAGTCATAGGATTAACAAGACGAGACATTGTTGATCTGGATAGACTAGCACATGTTATATTCCTAGATTAGATCAAACAATAGATCTCATAAGCTGTGAGCATGAGATGTTCAATGTTAACATGTGGATGTTTGCTAAGAGTAGTCAAGTACATTGGATGACCTGCTATGAGACAATCATATGTATTATCTATTCAAATGTCAATGATTATCTCATCATAGCAATGGTGCATGTATCCTTAGACTTGAGGTACTCAAGGATATCTTGGATACTGATTCTGTGCTTTGACTCCATTCCTTGTTGCCTTATAGAGGTCGCTCATAGGGTGGTGATTGGGTACAACTTGAGGTATTCGAAGGTAATTGGGTAGCCAACAGAGGATTCACCACTCCTGATAGAGGGAGAGTATACCCACGGCCTCTTGTCGAGATCATTACCCTGGAATCTCTAGCCAGAGTGGAAATGTCCTGAAGATGATCTTCAGTGACATGTCTTATAGAGTAATGAGTCCCAAGGACATGATCTAACATCACTTAGGCTAGGTGTGATGTAGTCAGTCTAGCGGGAGCTAACACACAGTCCATCCTCTGAACCGAGTGAGGTATAGGATGGTGAAAGGACGATTTGCACATATTATTGTCTATGGAAAGGTTCGTAGTCCAACCACTGACTTTCCGGTCAATTGGGGATCATGATGTGTTGCTATATACCGCTCATGATTTGCTTAAATTATTTGATAATTTAAGTGGCCAACATAACCGGGAACCTAATGGGTCACACGCTTTGGAGATGTAAAGAATAAGCAAAATGTCTTAGGATGAGATCCAAAATATGAGAAAATTATTTTAAGTCGGTTCGCGATAAAATCGGAGGAAAAAATCGCTATAGGGGTTGACGGGCCCGTAAGGGCCCGCTGGCCTGGTAGGCTTGCTAGGCAGGCCGCGCAAATTCCCCCATAAAATGGCCATGACACTATTCATGCCTCTTCATTTTCTCCTTCTCTCAATTTTGAAATACTTTTCTGATTTTCTTTTGGATAGAAAAGTCCCCCAAAGACAGAAAGTAGATAAGGAAAAATTTTTTAGAGAAGAAAAATTTTTTGAAACAAGAAGAAAATTAAAGAGTTTAATTTTCTTATCATATGAATATACATCATTGTTAGCACTTTGAGGTATGTTCAACCCATCTCCTTAGTGGTTTCATCCTCTCATCTTCGCGTGGATATTGTTAGAGACAATCCAAGATTGGATTGTTGTGGTTTGCTACAACCCAACAAGGTGAGTTGTTAAAGAAAAATCAAGAAATTATAAAGGTATAAATTCTGAATTTTCTTTGGTTAAATTAGTTTTAATTGGTACATGAAAATTCTTTGATTCGGGTTTTAAAATTTTTTATTTTCTGCTGCGTTATATGTATGTGATACATGATCAAAACCCTTCATTCACGTTCTGTGAATTTTTTACAATTTGTGGAGAGTGTTATTTACAAAATAATTCCCATATATATATATATATTAAATCTTGAGCTGGATCAAGTCCACATAGGTGGCATAGTGGAAGGTTAGTTTTCTCCATGCTGTTAGGATTTCTTTATGAGTGGAAATCTGATTCCTGTTCGTTGAAATTCATTAAAATAATCATTGATAAAACTGAAAATTTGTTAAAACAATAAATGAAAGAAATCTGAGTTTTTGTACCAAAATTTGAATATAGTTCTTGGGAATGCAATAATTTCTTCCTAATCAACCGTTCCGGTCTATTTACTGCTCGAGTAGCATCACCATTTCACAGTGAGTGGTATGTGGGAAAATATCACCGGCCATGGTCGAAAAAGCTTTGAAACTGGCATAGACTGTTATTAGTAGTGTGTATGCTCTAATGCATTCATTGCTTTTTATATATTAATTATTATACCACAATAGACACATGTATATTTCACATTCATAAATATTCAAGTTGAATATTCATAATATTTATGAATACAGTAGATAAATATACTATAAAATATACGGCTTTTTGATTATCTACAGAGAATTTATTGAGATAAATATCTCTGGTAAAAAATAATATTAAAAAAATTCATAACTGGTGTAGGATAATGAATTGGACATTCATTGAATTTCTAGGTTATCATATGATTTATTTTGAGGAGAAATCTCATTTTCCATGATATAATAATATCTAAATAAACTAGTGAGTTCTTAAAGAGTTAAGAGTACCGAACAATGACGCCTGATAATAATTGCACAGATAGCGCTAGATGTCAACAGTTATTATCTTGGTCATAATATATGAGTCTTATATGACTCGAAATCCTTTGACTTGAGGCGTCAAGACTGTCCTTTTATGGGTAGCTGTGAAGGTGTTCTTGCCTTGTACTGGACTATCCGCGCTTGGTAATCCGACTCGTAGTCACTACAGTTAGTCATGTAGTGAGACATAAGATTAGCAATAGTAGAACTCGTTACTCTGTAGCATCAGGGTAAGATCCTAATAGAGTTGATATTTTGTTTCTGATAAAATAAATTCATGACCAGGAGAAATATGACTTATTCAATGTAAGATTGAATTATTAATTAGATTAATAATGATAAGTCTTATTTTAATCAGAACGTAAATTATCACTCATTAGTATATTGGCTAATAGGGTTTGACATGCCGTGATCCTAATCAATACCGGGATCATAACGAGAGGATTTAATATTATGATTTAGAGGTCAAAATAATATTGGAGATTTTCGGGTATACGAGGAATTCAGAAATTGTGTCTGATATAATATTAAGGAGTTAATATTATATTTCTATTTCGATAAAATTATTGATCTTATAAGTCACACCCAAAATACATTATTAGTCTAGTACATATATAGATGTGGGAAGTAATTTAATTGAAAATTAAATTAGAAATTGTCACTTATATTTTTGAATTAAAATTAATGTTGATTAATTTTAACTATTTCTTCTATTTATAATTTTAATTAAAGTGTTAATTAAAATTATAATAATTTAATTAAGTTGTTAATTAAATTAATTATAATGGTATATTAAAGTAATTACCACATATAATATATGAGAAAATTGATTCTATAATTAATGATGGTAGTTAGAAAATGAGCAAGACAATTGTTGTATCATCATTATATCATAAATCAAAAATTAAAAAAAAAGTCAAAATCAGAAAATTTTTCGTCTCCTAACCTTAAACGAGGTTGAAAATTTTGTCTTCCTATTGGTTGGCCTTTGGCCCTTCTCTCCTTCTTAATCTTCTTAATCTCCATCTTCTTAATCATCTTCTGGTTCTTCTTCGTTTTTTCTTAGAGCAAAAATCATTTTTATTCTTAAAAATTTTATTTATCTCATATGCTATGAGCATTGAAAGAAAATATTAAAAAAAACTCCTAAAGTATGTTAGTAGCTTATATATTTGCAAGAAGAAGATATTTGTGATCATATATCTGGAATTAGTAAAAAAAGAATTTCATCAAGGCAACTAAAGTTTTTGGTCTTTTTACTTAGTTTGCACTTTGGTGAACTCGGTAATAAAAAGTTTGTCTTAATCCTTTTATTTTTTATTTTGTTCTTAAAAATCATAGAATGATTTTGATAAAATGGATATTATCCATAAAGGTTAAAAAATATATTTTGTTAAAAGTTACGGATAAATGTTCAAGATTAACATGAAAAATGTGTTTTCATGTCATGCAATATTTGATTGCATTTTTTGGTAAAATTAAAATTTTTTGAAATCTATAATTTTGACCGAGACTTAGAGCTCCCTTCAATCCAAATATATCTTCCGCTGCCAACATAGACTTGGCTCAATATGGCGTGCCAAACCAGCTGCTTATGTTCCTCCATCTACAGTTATTCTTAGACCCTTTCTCCATTTTCTCAGGCGATGGTGTGCAGAGTTCGATTGCATTTGCCACTAAGGTCTTCGGGTTGCAAGAAATATAACTATAAAACATGCTAAACAAGCATTAGAGAGAAAAGCATTGAATTATAGGCTCATAAATAAGAGAAATTATAAGGTAGATCGGATCTATTAAACCTTGCCACAATGATATGCATTTAATCCAAACCATTTTTAATTGTGTTTCGGGGTCCGAGAACTCATTCATGCCCACACCGACTAGTGTTAGTTCAGATTGCCAACTTCCATTATTATTTATGAAGGTAGACAAGATTTACCACATAATCTGTAAACTAATTCAATTATACAATTATATGCATTTAATTGTTTTATTTAATAAAATCTATATTAGTTTAATAAAACAATTAAATGTATATTATTGTTTAATTGAATTGGTTTACGGATTACGTGGTAAATCCTGTCTACCTTCATAAATAATAAAGGAAGTTGGCAATCTGGACTAACACGAATTGGCATAGACGTGAATGAGTTCTAAGACCTGAAACACAATTAAAAATGGTTTGGAAAAGTAATGTGAGCTAGCTAGGGTCAACAAAAAGTGCACCATGACAATACTTTTAATAGTCTTAGGCCGTTTGGTTTAGTTGTTGGGCTATTGATAACTGATTTATACTAGTATTTGATAAAATTGGTTAAGCTATTGTTGTTAAAATATAAAATTACCAATAAAAATATTATTTATATTATTTATGATGTATGAATAAATAAAATAATAATAATTATTTTTATACAATTATTTATTTTAATAATAAAATATAATAATTATAATAAAAATGTTCAGAAATTTATATTATATAATATATAAATATAATTAATTTAATATATTTTTAATATACTTTTCTCTTATATAATTGAACAATACAAGTTAAATGGTGGAATATGAATGTAAGTGATAACAAATATTAAAATAAATAATAATGTCAATTTTTAATAAGGATATATTTATCTTTTTACTAGAAAAAACTGCAGCTGTTTCAAACAAACTTCAAAATGGAGTTGTTTCAAACAACATTTGTTTGGGGTTAAAACAGCTAACAACTGTTGTTTGAAATATTTTACCAAACACTTTTAGAACAGTTGTTGGGTGTTAAACAATTAACAGTTGCCTTAAAAAGCAGAAGCAAATGCTCCCTTAGTCTTAAACTGCAAAACAGATGAGCATTCGTGTAATCTACATGAAAAAAGAGCATATCAATACTACTCGAAAGTAATGTGAGCTTTGCTGGGATAGGTGGGAGTAAGGTTACATAATTAGCAGAAGGACTATACTTGGATGTTAAATTTCAGATTCTCCTATTCTGTTTGGTTTTTACACTCTACACATAAGCTTGAAAGAGAAGCCAGAATCAGGTCTATTGTTGCAACAACACTTCACATAACAATGGTTATTTGGAAGCAGAGAATCAGCCATTAACTTATTGCTTCGTAACAACTTCTCCAAAAGTTATCATTTCTAATGGATTAAGAGAAGAAATAAAATTTGTCAAAACATGAAATAATTAGAGCCTCCGTTCCAAGTTCCAAACAAACATTTCAAATGTATTGATCACCCTTCAAAGCACTGTAAGGGAAAGCCATGGATTGAGCAAATATATAAGAATTCCGTTTTAAACTGCAGCTTTTATCCCTCAGCACAATCAAGGATAATTCAAATTTGCAGATGAACAATTCAAATGAGAAAATTGACTAAGCATTTCAGGAAAATGTATTATGAGCAAGTAACTGAAACTATTTTACAATGACAAACAAGTTAACAGCTGGATATATGTATGAGATACCATTGGCTACACTATTTTTTTACATGCAATTCCTGTAACAAAGAATTGCTTCAGGGAGAGGAAATAGAATTATATCACCTCCTTTTCTGTTTATGGGGTGAAGATGTGGGAAAAAAAATTTATGAAGTTTACAGCCAGAATCAATCAATCCTTAACCGTCAGCTCCATCCTTCACCTTAATTTCCAGGAGGCACTCAACTGGTTGCCTGCAGATGGGGCATCGGTCTGCTCGAAATCGTAAAACTTTGGCACATGAACTGCACATACACTGGATCGAGTGGCAGAAATAAATCAAATCAGCTCTGTCATCTAAGGAGCGTAGATGCTAAAGTACATGAAGTGGGTAATTAACAAAGTCAATTATAACAAACTCCTAGGATCCTAGCCCTCTCTGAATTCAAACGTCTGGATAGAATCATGGAAGGAATGGAGAAATGCGGGATCACCCTACATATCACAAGCTAAATGGTCTTAACCTACGAAAAAGATACCTCCAGAGCTATCCAACCTATGCAGAAAAGCACCCCCAATCCACTAGCTAGCATGCAGAACACCATCTTACTCTGATGACCACTATTATGAATTCAAGAACATTTATTTTCCCTATCATGAATAGAAGGCTTTGAATTCTGCATGTTCAAACGCAAGCATCAAAGGCCAAACTAAAGCTGTAAAGAATGGTTTTAAACAGTTCATGAATGAAAAAGTTTTAGCTCAAGAGATTTAAATAATTTGTCACTATATAATCTAAAATTTATTGATGAGACAGCACATCATATTCTTAAAAAGAAAAGGGCCATATAAAGTAGGAAGAATAAGGATCAGTATTTACCATGTGCCGACATGGGAGAACAGTAGTATCTCGTGGTTCTGATAAACAGATTACACATTCTTTTCCGGAATCATTCCCATCAGATTCAACTTCTACAGAATTTCCAATCCCATAGATCTCCTGCAGTTCATATCTTGTTCTATTCACCCATAGTATCTGTTTCATCACTTGGATCAAATATATATCATTCTCTTTCTTATCAAACACAGCCAAGGAGATCTGAGAATTTCCACTTAAATTTGCTTCCAATACATCATTACTTGATGGCCGTGCCTCTACCCGTGCTTCAGCTTTCACCATGAGAGGGTAAACCCCATCAATATCTTCCTTTAACTCTGACTCCTCAAACATTGAGAAATCAATTCCCGTACCGGAAGGTTGTCTAAACTTCTGGCCAAGACCTTGACCAAAAGAGATGGTGACCGGTGGAAGAATGTTTTCCTTTGTTGCCATTAAATTACAGTCTACATCTTCTTTAGCGAAGAACGCAACCGTAATACTGCCACAGAAAACATAAGAAACAAAACAAAAATTACATTCACAAATTAAAGTTATATTATATATATATATATATATATATATACCTCATTTTTTTAAAAGTAAATAATGAACAATTTTAGAATAAAGATAAAGGGAGAATAACCCCAAGTCCAAAACTTCCAAAGCTGCTTAATTTCCACAAACAATGAATTTCATGCAACTGAGAAAATTAGGCTCTTATAAGTGGGATCAACTAAATCATTCAGAAATAACATTATCAATTTATCATCATTTGAAACTCACTCCTTAAAGATATTACAATAATCCCAGTTTAACCAAGCAAGGCAATTTACGCCTAAAAATAACACTATCACTAATTTGGGATTAACCATTTCAAACACTTAGTACTTCCCGAAAAGGACCAAACTTTTTCCTCAATTTTAAGATCGCTAAGCCAAACTAGTAAAAAATCCTGTCAAATTGAACATAATGATTGAGACTGTATTAAGCAATTAGCAAAAGGAAAAAAAAAGAAAAAGATCATATTACTATACTGGGAAATTACCATCCTGAGGCAGTGGTATCAAAGGTGAAGGAAACGAGGTACTTTCCAGGATTTTCCTCGTCCTCATCAATCCTAAAACTATCTTTCTTGATATTCACATCATTCCTAATAGTTACTGCTTTTTTATGCTCCACCGGGGGCATAACCACAGGCGAAGCAGCATCACATGGATAGCGATGGAAATTATGAGAAAATGGGCCAAGAAAAGGCTGTGGCGCGAAGTGTCCAAGAGAGTACTGATGGTAATGGTAAGGCAAATTAGGGTTTGGATATTGCGAAGGCGCAGCGAAAGCGTATTGACTCGTCGTGATTTGGGCCTGAGACGGGATCGTTGGTCCGTGATGATGGTGGTGGTGATGCCGACGGCCACTGCTTCCTGAATTTCCCATTTTATGATGAAGATAACCTGTTTGGAAGATGAGAAAGGAAAAGAAGAAAAAGAGGGAATTGAAAAATTGGGGTTTTTGGATTATATTTGAATCAAATAAACCAAATAATCAGCTACAGCGTTCATTACAAGGATGCGAAGCAATTTGCGATATGTGTGGCGGTTGCCAGCTTCGCCGACACTAACAGGAACCCAATACGATACTTACATATTAGGGTTGAGATTTATTGCCATGGCATCACAATTGTATCAATTTCATAAATGCACAAAAATTATTGTATTATATTTGGATTGCCCCGCTGATATGACAAAAAAAAAAAATTTCGTTAATAATTTGTGATATATATTATATTAATGTATTTAATTAGATATGTTATAATTATATACATATTAATTAGATTGTATCTATAATCATATTAAATGTATTATGTCGTGTTAATATATTATTATATGAATTATATTTGTATTCAAATTTTAGATACGATTAATTTATTGTGTCGTGTCCGTATTAATTCTTATCATATTATGAATATATAAAAAATATGATACTAACAAGACCCATTTGCTATATTACTATCACTATTGTCAATTTTAAATAATTTTATAATGATTCTATTATCATATATTAAAAATTGATTTCAATTAAAACATTAATTGAAATAAAAAATAAATATATTTATAAATAACTAAACAATGTAAAAGAAATATTAATTCGAAAGTTAATGTGGATATACAATAATTACAACTAAAAAAAAGTTATGGGTGCAATGTACTACTTTTTGATACGGTTTATGTTAGTCTTAATTCAATTAAAACCTTTTTGTATTTAGCTAAAAAATATTTGTATTTATATTTTATAAAATATATAATATTTGTTATACACAAATTAATTATTTATGTGATATTAACTAAGAAAAATTATAATTACTTTAGCATTATGTTATATAAAATATTAAAAAATAATAACTACAAAATTAGATGGGCAGAAATTTAATATATATGTTTATATATATACCATTGTCATTGGAGAAAAATGAACTTCTTTTATTAGCCTTAAGAAGGATATATTATTATTATTATTATTTAATATGTATATATTATTAGTAATAAATATAAATTATTACAGTAAATTAAACACACCACGTGTACCCTTGCATGTGTGTTCAATATCTCCACCTTCTTTCCATCCATCACTTGGAATTTCATCGGATTTTCCTCTTTGAATACACCATCATTCGGCAGCTCTGCTCTCTTCAGTGCTATGACAGCAACCCCAGCATCGTTGATCTTTACTTCAATCTTGTTGCTGGCGAAAGTACATATTGTTCAATTAATTAATTTGGTCCTCGTTATAAACGTATAAGCTACCTCCTCCAACTTCAACTTCAACATCTAAACCTGGTGTATTTCTTCCAAAGCTGTGGGAGACACAGCAGAGGGAAAGGGGACAACCGGCTGTTCGTATGCGACGTCGTGTGCTGTGGGTACCAAGGCACTATTTGAGTTTGAAATGCGACGTCGTTTTTTTTTTTCCGAGGGTGGTTTAGACCTCAAAGCTGGATAGTAGTATCCGTTTTTTCTCGGGGTAAAACAGGGGCAAAATGGAGAGTTTACTGTAGTAGCTACAGTAATAGAGTCATGTCCTTCATTTCATAGAATAGATGGAGTTGTGGCATTTTTGAAAGGAAAATTATAAAGTTATGCTGGATTTTAAATAAAAAAATTAGAGTAATTTATGTGAAATATTATTAGTTATTTTAAAAGGGATAAAATATATAGATTTTGGAAAATTTTTTATTTTCTAAGAATTTTATTTTCCAACTACTTTAGGATGTGGAAAATTTTAAGATCCATTCTTTTTATCAATGAGTGATTTTTATTATAAAATAATCTCTAATAAATTCATAATAATTTAAAACTATATCTCTTAATATTTATATTGAATTGTGAATTTTTTAATGTGTCTATCTCATACTTTAAGCTTTTAAATATTTTTTTAGAAAAATTTTTGTATTGGATTGAATTTGATAATATTTGTAAAACAAAAAAATTTCAGTATAGACATGTAAAAAAAATATTATAAAATATTTAATTAATGATCAATAATCAAAATTTAGTATAGAGTAAAAATGAAAATTAATTGATAAATCTACCTATTCTAATCATTAAACTAAATATGAATGCAAGAAAAATATTATCATAACTTATATATTTTATAGTCAAATCAAACAATAAAAATTTAAAAACTATAAATTTTACAATTCATGAATTTAAAATTTATAAATTTTATGAAATTCATTAATTTTAAAATCGCTTAATACAAACTATCCGCAAGTTTAATTGACAAAACTCAAATAAATAATAAATTTAATTGGAAGTATTATTCAAGTTTGACCCAATAATTTTTGAGAGTTTCTGTAGTGCACTTGATGCAATTTACACCTATAATTTTTGAACCATTATATTATCGACTTTTAATTTTAGTCATTAATAATTAATAGATTAAATTAAAAATTGATAATCTAATAATTCAAAGCACTTGGTATAAATTACATTAAGTGCATCTCATATTTCCTTGTAATTTTTTCATATATTTATTAATCGTATCATTTTAATAATAGTATTCATATCATGTTTTGTATCCGCTTCACTCATTCCAATTTCTCTTTTAAACCGTTAATGTATGTCTGAATTTTAAGTATCAATTTTAATATATTAATTAATTATGTTATATAAAAAAAATAGACTAAAATTTTACCTAATTCTACAATATTCTTAACCATTCTCAAAATATCATTCTATATTAATAATAACTAATAATAATTAACAAATTCTATAAAATTATAAAAGTGGGATAAAGTCGGTTGTTATATAAATGGCTCTAGGCCATTTGGCCATGTGTGTGTTGTGCGAAAGTGTGCGCATGTTTGTTTGTATTAAAAAAATAAAATAAAAAAATAATTATTTAGTTTTATATAAAAGTGAGTTTCAAAATAATAATAATAATAATATGTTTAGAAATATAATAACTAGATGAAATTTTAAGTTGGTATGAGATTTACATGTTTGTATAGAAATATGATATCTTGACTTATAAACATAATTGAAAATATGATATGACTATGTAATTGAATAGTTTCACGTGTGTAATTTTATAAAGGTTTACCATGTGAATTTTTATTAACTGTCGTTTGATTTGAATTTTAATATACGCTAGTAAAGAAATATAAACAATGATAGACAATAATTATATGAGTTAGAGATTTAAACATGTATTGACAAATTACAATTAAACGATCATATGCAAAAATAAATCATCTATATGGAAATTGTGAAAAATGTGGATGTAAGCTCACGAATTATACCTAGACTAGACTAGGGAAGACAAGTTATCATGTCAATTTGGGAATAATTGTGAGGCACAGACAATGTCGTATTATTAATATTTTACAGGTGCTAATATACTGGATTTGACATATAATAGACATACAATATTAAGATATTGTTATATAGACGCCAAATTATTAACTGTGAATCTACAGTAGCGGTTGAGATTGTAGGAGCAATTGTATCCCTTATATCTTTATAACTCTTGTTTAAGGTATTATGAGTGATGTGAATTTTTTTAAAATCAATTTAAGGTAAGTTTTGAATAATTATTTACTAAAAAAATTATGATTGTTTTTGCTAATAAAATTTTATATTGAATCAATAATTTGTTCATAATTTTTTATGTGTTTATTTTACCAATGATTTATTATTTGATAAAACTTATATTACACATTTTATTATAAACAAATATATAGTTTTTTTAAAAAAAAATTAAGATGATAATTAGAATATGGTACATATCATTATTTGATTCTGCTGTTATACGGTAGAGTGAGAAATATTTCAAAAGTGATGTCCAAAATAATAGTTTTTAATTCAACAAAATATGAGTCAAATTCATTTTTTTTTTTAGAAAAATTTTTTATTAATGAAACTCGTGATAACATGTTATATAAATACTCATTTTTTTAAATAACACTTTTGTCACTAATTCAATTCATTAATAAAATCATCAACCTTCTTTATAAGTAAAACTATTTAAACAATTTGGACCATCTAAGGTGGGATCCTAATCACATTTTTTCAAGGGAAAAAAAATTGATGATACAAGCGGGGCATAGCTAGGTAGGTAAAGCATTGTGGGATCATGTGACCCAATAAAAAAATTTTAAAACTATGTTTGGATTGATGTATTTAAAACAAATCCATTATTTAACTACATAAAAAAAGTTCAAAATCAATGGGTTTTGGAAAATCATTCATTCACCTAAATTATTCATTTAAAGGATTTAATTTCCTACTTTTTAAGTGGAAAAATCCAAAATCCACTATTATTTGTGAATGAGAGATTATTTTCAAACTTTTTTATTTCAAAATTGTCATTAATAAATTAATAATATTCCAAAACTTTCTTAATTATAAAAAACAAAAATTATTTCTCTTTTAATTTCAAATAATAATAATAATAATTATATAGCATTAATATGCATTAAATTATTAATAAAAAATAATTTTTAGTTTATAGCAATATAATTAGACAATATAACTTATAATGATTTTCCATGTTCCAAAGGTTAACTTATAAGATATAAAGAGAGTTTCTATTATTTTATATTTAACATTTTTTTATTTTTCTATTATTTTTAAACTCTTAAAGTAATCAATTTTATTTTTAAAATTTATAAGCATGTGCTGGATTTGATTGTATATGGTTATTTAATAATAAATTATCACTATCTAATAAAGGTTAAAATTAAAATTTCATTGTTAAATCAATTGATTGTAATACTCTCTCATATAATTAAGATTAAACCAACTATATAAGCTAATATTATAGACTTTCCGTTATTGAAAACTTGTGAAAATTAAAATTTTTTCTTTTTCTTATATTATTATCTCTTAACATCATTTCATACAAATATTTTCCATGTTACCATTTTAACATATTAGTCCATATCTTATATCATGCATAAAATTATCATTCATCCAATAAAATAAATCCAGTTTGGGCTAAACTGGTCTGGTATTTACAAAATTGTATTATATATAAATACATATTCTTTAATCTAATAGACATGTACAAAACCAACTACCCATATGACATATGACAAAAACAAAAATGTCATGATATCACCGATCCCAAATGTCGGCACTATGGTCTCTAATGGGTTTTTTTCTCTTCAGTCAACTTTCTCTATCTACCGGCTCCAAACCTGCGTGCAGGAATACCCATACGCTAAGCAACTTAATGTTTAGTGGTATATATATGCATATAAATTCGTGCAACCATGAGATGACATATCACATGTATACTTATGCTCATGCCAAAATAATATTCAACATGTATAAAATATACATTTAAAATGCTACAAGTATATATATATATATATATATATATATATATATATTTGCCCTAAATCATGTAATTATTTAATAACATAAGTAATATACTTGTCTCATATCATCAAATTATGTACATATTTCAATAAAATGACAATTAAGGTGAATATGCCGATCACATTAACAATTAACCATAAATTATTCATAATCAGCTGAACCTAGAGACATTATATATTCTTATGTCACATATCATAAAACATTCAATAATCATGTAATAAGTAGTCATTTCTATTTATTCAACTTATTTAATTAGCCAATAGCCCATTTACTCAAAAACTGGATTAACTGGATAACGGATTGTGAATAGGAGCGCTCTTCCAGCTTAAGCCACCCTATTCACTTGTCTGTGTATTTCTATAATTATGCTCGTCACGAGCTTGAGTTAAGGACGCTCTTCGAGCTTAAGCCACATTGACTTAATAACATGACTAAGTTGCTAGCATAATGGACAAGAGCACTCTCTGAGCTTAAGCCACCTTGTCCAATAATTAAGAATCATATAGAAATTTCTTACGGTACCGTAAAAAACCCTTAATAGCATGTCATCTATCCTAAGTCTCGTCCTTGTAAAGAGGAATGAACAATTATACATATTTATAATTTATTTCAACATAATAGGTTATAATTTTATCTTATTCCATACTTGCATGTCATATGACATAATTTACCTTACTAAAACTTACAAACCTCATATAAAATATATAATTATATGCAAAGAAAGAAAATCCTAACAATTTAACATATATATATATATATATATATAACAATATTTAAGAGACCAAATTTCTAATATTCCTTTCCAATTAGATTTCTGCCATAATATTGGAATGCATTTATCACCCACTTAGGGACTGAATTATATCTCATAGTCTTTTAAGAAGTTTTAGCTTAATGTCTTAACTTTTATATGCAATAAGAATTACATAAATCTGAATTTTATAGCATAAGTTATAACTCAAAAATCCCAAATTGTTCACTAAAAATTTATCCAGGATATTATAGACAGCTCTATATCCGACATTTGTAGCCCATTTTTGGCCTATTTATAAATAGAATTAGAATCCATATTCTTCATAAAAGGTTTAGCCCTATGTGTATATTTTCATTTCCAATTAGTTTCATGTAAATCCGAGTTATATAACATGAGTTATAACTAAAGGAATCAAGACTGTTCCACATAATTCCAGCAATATCACAAAATACTATAGTTTACCAAAAATTAGATTAAATTCATAGATATTCCTAATAGTCATAAATCATTATAATTATCATTTCCAACATTAATATCATGCCAATCATTATCTCGATACATAACAACCACCATTTTAAAAATATAAATGGCATGAGTTTAAGAATAAGCATGCATATATGTACTAACCTCAAATGGAACCTCAAAAACCTTAAGCTCTCAAGCTTGCTCTTCTCTTTAGGGGGATTTCCCCACCATTCATGTGTCTATATGGAGAAAGTTAAGTGTGCAACTTATTGTTTGACATTGTTGAATATGCAGACAAAAATATCAAGTTTGGTGCTTTAAAAGCGATAAAACTAAGATTCATATGATGTTATCTATA
>CATIWF010017519.1:0-13874 GCA_949630135.1 Balakata baccata | reverse complement strand
TCAAGTGAAAATTAGTAATTCGGCTAGTAAAAATGACAGTCAATATCTTATTCTATCATAACACTTAGCAACACCATATCTGCCTTCTATGACATCGCCTTTACCAACCGCTAGGGGTGGATACACATATCGATACATACAGATGAGTTGTTATATCATGACCTGAATCCATATAGATACATGGACTATATGTCCATTCGAACGTACAAAAAATTAAAAAAGTAGTAATTTTTATTTTCTGATAAACGGTGTTAAGATAATTTTAAATTTATTATTTAACAACTATATATTTATAATTTAATAAATATAAATTTATTATTTAATAATTGTAAATTTATTAGTAAATAACTATATGTTTATTATTTAACAACTGTAAATTCATAATTTAACGACTGTAGATTTATTATTTAACAATTGTAAATTTATTACTAAATAACAGTAGATTTATTATTTAACAAATTTAAATTTATTATTTAACAATTGTAGATTTATTAATTAATAACTGTAGGTTCATTATTAAATAACTATAGGTAAACAACTATAAATTCATTATTTAATAACAGTAAATTTATTATTTAACAGTTGTAAATTCATTATTAAATAACTGTAAATTCATTATTTAACAATTGTATAACAATTGCAGCTTTATTATTTAATAACTGTAAGTTTATTACTAAATAACTGTAATTTCATTATTTAACAACTATAAATTTATTATTTAAAAACTGTAAATTCATTATTTAACAATTGTATAACAATTGCATGTTTATTATTTAATAACTGTAGGTTTATTACTAAATAACTGTAAGTTCATTATTTAACAATTATAAATTTATTATTTAAAAACTGTAAGTTCACTATCTAACAACTGAATTTTATTTGAATTTTTACAAAATTATATTATCAATTGAAAATATCACAGAAAAACAAATAAAAAAAAAAGAAATCAAATAAAAGAAAAAGAAGAAGAAGAGGAAGGAGAAAACCTATAATCTTTTAGTAGGGCTACTGATCTCGTAATCTTTTCAAAACCTATAATAATAGATACAATATAGATGTTTAATAATATTTATAATGACTTGGACAATATTTTATTTTTTAGTTAGTTTTTGGAAAGAATTAAATATAGAGTCATTGACCTACCGAATTTTATAATAGACCACATTAAAAAAAATGAAACGGATCTTAATATTTAATAATTGTAAATTCATTATTTAACAATTGTATAACAATTGTAAATTTATTATTTAATAACTGTAGGTTCATTATTTAACAACTATAAATTTATTATTTAAAAACTATAAGTTCACTATTTAACAACTGAATTTTACTTGAATTTTAAAAAAATCGCATTATCAATTGAAAATATCACATAAAAACAAATCACAAAAAAAAAATCGAAAAAAGAAGAAAAAGAAGAAGATGATGATGATGATGAAGGAGAAAACCTCCAATCTTTTAGTAGGACTATTGACCTAATAATCTTTTCAAAACCTAAAATAATAGATACAATATAGATGTTGAAGTACCATATTGGGTGAGAATAAGAAATTAATAATATTTATAATGACTTGAATAATATTTTATCTTTTAGTTAACTTTTAGAAATAGTTAAATTTAGAGTCATTGACCTACCGAATTTAACAATAGACTACATTAAAAAAATAAAATGGATCCTAATAAAATTTAAAAGACCATCCTTTTTTCTAACTATTCATAAAAAACCTTACTTTGAGTAAGTTTTTGGGAAAAGATAGATATAGAACCATTGACTTACCGAATTTTACAATAAACTTTTACAATAGACTGCATTAAAAATAAAATGGATCCTAATAATGGCGAAGCCAAGATTAGATCCAGGGTTTAATAATAATAATAATAATATATATATATATATCTAAATACATCAAATATTTTTCTTTCGATGTCTGTTTTTCAATATATAAAAAATATTACAGAAAGCAATTTTAACTAAACATTTAAGCATTTAAAACTATTATATGATAAATCAAAATATATTTCAATGAGTAGTTAAATGAGAGAGCCAATAGTAAAATATGATCCTTTTATATAAATTCAAATATAAAAATGTAATGGAAAAAAATATAATAAGGAAGAAAAAATAAGTGGAGTGCAGAAAAAAGGTGCAAAGTGCATAAATTTCGTATATGTAAAAATAATGAGTAGTTAAATAAGAGAGTTAATAGTAAAAGACAACCATATTATATAAATTCAAATATAAAAATACAGTGGAAAAAAGTGCAATAAAGAAGAAAAAATAAGTGGAGTGTAAAAAAATGGTGCATAGTGCATAAATTTTGTATGTGCAAAAATAAATTCATTTCAATGAGTTGTTAAACGAGAGAACTAATAGTAAAAGATGACCAAATTATATAAGTTCAAATATAAATATGCTGTGAAAAAAAAGTGTAATAAAAAAAAAATAAGTGTAGAGTGTAAAAAAATAATGCATAATCTATAAATTTCATATATGCAAAAATATATATATATATTTTTATGTACTTAATAACTATTAATTATATATATTACAAGAAAACATGTATTACTTTTTATGTATTTAATAACTATTAATTTTATGTATTACCAACATAAAAAGAAAGCAATAAAATTTGTTGTAATATAATTTCAAACTTCTTATAGGTTTCATTATTCTTTCTAAACTATTAGCATTTCATATAACAAAATGGAAATGGTCCATAAAAGTAAAATCTAAATTTTACTTAGAAATTTTTTATATAAAAAAAAAAAGTTGGGAGAACCACGACACTTCCACCCTTCACTTGCCTCCGCCCCTAGATCCTAATAAAATTTAAAAGACCCTATTTTTTTAACTATACATAAAAAATTGATGAAAACAATAAAAAAACATTGATACAAAAAATTTAATAAAAAAAATTTGAATTTCTTAGTTAAAAAATGCTTTTAAATAAAAAAATTCTTAAACAAAAAAACTTTTCTTCCCATCCCATCTCGCTGAGCACCATCCATGAGAGAATCGTCGGCATTCGAGCGTCCCCTAGTCTCCATATCGAGCTTTTGATAATATTAGCAATAAAGAAGAGAATATGTATTATTTTTAAAATATAAAAATGTGTAAAGGATTGTTATAAAAGAATTTTTTGTTGTTTTATTTATTATATGTGTATATTTATAATTGAAATTTATATTATGTTTATATACTCTATTGTTCAAAAATTTTGGCCTCGCCACCACCAACCACCACATAGAAGCAATGTGTCGCTCTAGCTTGGTGATGATACCAGCACCTGAGAAATCTTTTGGGGCTTTTTCGCTATTTGGGATACTTTGATAATATAATTACTATATTAGGGTTAAAAGGATAATAATTCCAAATATAATGTGAAGTTGACCAGGGAATGGTCAAATTTATTTGTGTCCGTCTCTTTAGAAAGCGGATAGCCTTAGTCTGCTGTCTGAGATGTCCACTTTCTCACACTAGCAAGGTTTTCAAATAAATTTTGTCCATTAAGCCAAAAACATAGATAAAGAAGAACAAGAGTGCAGATAGAAGTTATATCTGCAGATCACAAAAGTGGACATTCAGCTTCCGCTATTTTAAGTGGCGAATAAAATTTTATAAAACTTCAAGATCTAAAAGTTAATGAGTTATATAGGAGTGATTTGGTAATTTAAGGGAAAAAAGTTAAAAAATATTGAAGTAAAGAGAAAATGAATTAAATTAAATTAAAATATTATTATATTACTATTATAAAAAATGAGGAAAAGAACAAAAATCAGCATGCCTGATTTGACAGTAATACATCCAGGTGAATTTCACTGAAGTTGTCTTAACTATATAAATTATAAAAATTCAGTTTTTTAAAAATTATTTTAATTATAAAATAAAAATTGAAATAATTTTATATTACAAATAATTTTTAAAGTACTAAATTATTATAATTTATATAGTTGAGATACTTTCAATGAAATTCAGTTATACATCCGTGATGTGGTTATTTTGGCCTAAGGATTTGCTCGCTTCGTATCCCTAAATACATGCATGTGTGGATCCTAGGGTGGGTATAAAAATTCAGTTATACATCCGTGATGTGGTTATTTTGGCCTAAGGATTTGCATGCTTCGTGTCCCTAAATGCACGCATGTGTGGATCCTAAGGTGGGTATAAAAACACTGTGAATCATTTTTTTTTTTTCTCTGATCATCAGACCTAGCTGCCACATACAGAAACCTCTCCCTCTATTTCTTCTTTTCGTTCCAGACTCAAAAATTTCCTTCATTGCCATTAGAGACCAAAGTTTTAATCGGAGGCTTCTTATTAAATTGAAAGATAAACACATTCCTGTTTTAAACTCACAGTGAGTACTTGGACTTTCATTCTACAATTATATTAGGATTCTTGGGTTATAAAGTAGCAAAAAATTTGTAAGAATACATAATTTTGGTTGTTAATTCATATGTTATATTTTCGTGTTAGGAGACATTTTTATTGGTGGAAACTACCACCATGCTGAGTGGGATTTTAACACGGATTTTGTAGCTTCATAGACAAGGTCTATACATATAATCATAATCATTCACCTCTTTAATTACTGATTGAATGTTATTGATAATCCATGAATTATTTGCTTGAGTTCTTAGTGTGAACTATGAAATTTAATTATGTTGGCATGTTAATAATGTGTAAATGAAGGAAAAACATGGTTTATATTATGGTATGAGTTGGATTGATTATAACATGATTTAATTTCGTGAATTTGGCAGAAATTGGATTGAAAGAACACTAGAATATGAAGAAACATAAAGAACTATGATGAAATAAATGGTAGTATTATTTTGGCATGATTAATTGGCTCTATGATGATTTAATTTGAAATTGGAATTATTAAAGGACAATGGAAATAATATTAATCCGTCTATGAGTTGTTGGAGATTAATTGATAGAATAATTTTTGTGTGAAATTATGGATTAATGACACTAAAAATTGGGACTGAAATTGAAAAAGAACTAGGAAGAATTGAGAGAGGAATGCCAAGGACTAAAAATGAAAATTTGAAGATTGAAAGTTAATTTTGGCAGCAACACAGGTCTGCCAAGTGTCACGAGCCCATGCACTTGGTACCATGTGGTGCTCATTTGAATCACGTTCAAGCAAGCCAGCCAAGGGTTATTACACTAATTATGCATATAAGATGGGATATGAGTTAGATTCAGGCCAATGACCGAATAAATCGATAGCATTTGCAAGTATGATATGATAGCGTAATCAAGATAACATATAAATATAGCAAGCGATCAGATAAACATGGCATAACATCAAAGAGACACAACCACAAGAAGAAAGACACATAAATGAGTAGAAATCGGGCCAGTATTTCATTATATTCGATTGAGTATTACAAAGATGGTCAAACCATTATATAATGTTCGTGTAGGTAGGGGGCAATCCATAAGGCGAATAGACCCGTCAAGCATTCGATCCGAGCAATTAGTCCAATTAGTGACTAGTTACTCCCTCCTAAAGAGCTTAAGGGGCATGTTGAGACCTGACAGGAGGAGATATGGATATGTTCCAGCCATCACTCCCTTTAAATTACAAAAATATAATTATTTTTGAAAAGACTGTTTCGCCCTTTCATTACAAGATTCTTTCCCTCATTACAATTTCTCCCATTACAAGATGTCCCCCTTTACACTCTTCCCCACTCAAATAGTCGACATCCTCATCGACTGAGTCTTTAAGAAGGTGTCGATCTGTGGATTGAAGGAGGATAAGTCTTCGGCTTTTTCCCAAGTAGTCTCCTCTTCGCTTTGGCCTTTTCACTTGATTAAGTATTCTTTGAATTGTTGCCGGCTAGATGAATGCATATGTTCTGCTAGAATCTCTTTCACTTCTTTGGTTGTTGGTGGTTGTTTATTGATGGTCGGTCTGATTGCTTTATTGCGGTTGACATCTTCCTTGTTTGGATGGTATGGCTCAAGGTGCTAACGTGGAACACATGATGAACTTGCATCCATTCTAGGGGCTCGGTCTTATATGAAACTTGTCCCACTTTAGCAACAATAGGCACTAACCTTCATATTTCCTCACCAATCTTCTATCTAGATTGCGAATAAACCGTAATTGTTCTGGTAGTAGCTTCACCCTCACCATATCTCCTACTTGAAATTATTGAGGTCGTCGATTTTCATTAGCCCATTTTTTCATTCTCTAGGAGGCTTTTTTTAGATATGCCTTTGCAATCTCTTCATTCTGCTTCCACTCTTTTGTGAAAAGGAAGGCCTTTGGGTTCTTGCCTTTGTATGGTACATTAAAAGTGTAGGGCACCAGAGGTTGTTGACCTGTAACAATCTTAAATGGACTTTTATTAGTAATGGAGCTCTTCTGACAATTGAAGCAAAATTGGGCCACATCAAGTAAATATGGCCAATTCTTCTAGCTAGAATTAACGAAGTGTCGCAGATATTCTTCTAAGAGGCTATCGAATCTTTCCATTTGGCTTTCAGTCTGAGGATGATAACTGGTTGACATGTCTAGTTGGGATCCCAAGAGATGGAATAACTCTGACTAGAATGATCCCATAAATCGCTCGTCTCTATCACTGACAATGCTCTTGGAAACACCCCAATACTTGGCCATATGTTTAAAGAATGCTCGAGTTGTTGTTTCTGCTGAACAGTATTTTGGCATAGCAATGAAAGTGTCATACTTAGAGAAATGGTCAATGACCACCAAGATCATGCCACACTCCCCCACTCTGGGCAAACTTGTGATGAAATCCAAGGAGACGATTTCCCATGGGCGTTGAGGTATTGGTAGATGTTGCAATAATTCCGTCAGTTTCTGTCTCTGTATTTTATCTTGTTGGCAAACTAGGCAAGTTTTTGTATATTTCTGCAAGTTTTCCTCTATCTAGGGCCAATAATAATTTTGTTGCAAGAGTGCAAAAGTACAGTGCCACCCCGGATGGCTTGCCCATAGGGTATCATGGCACTCTTGCAGTAGTAGTTTCCGTAATTGTCTCGCTTTTGGCACATATAACCGTTGTTTTCTTATCCACAATAAATCGTCTTCCCACCATAATTGCCTAGTCTTTCCTTGTTTGGCCAACTCTACCAACGCCATGGCTTGTGGGTCTTTGTCAAGGTTGAGTCTGATTTGGTCTCTTAACGAAGTGGTAACTTAGCTCCTTAAGAGATGGGCCAACTGGCTTACCATCGCTAATTCCACTTTTCTGCTCAGTGCATCTGCCATCTGATTGACCTTCCTATCTTATATTAAAACACCAGGTCAAACTCTGCTAGAAACTCTTGCCACCTAGGTTGCTTGGAAGTTAATTTGGGCTATGTTAGGAAATGGCTAATTGCAGTGTTGTCAGTCTTGACTACAAACTTGGACCCCAATAAGTAATGTCTCCACTCCTGAAGATAATGAATTACGGTGAACAACTCCTTTTCTTGTGCTATATATCACCGCTTCGTGTCGTTTAAATTCCTACTCTCAAAGGAGATGGGGTGATTCTCTTGCATCAAGACTCCCCCTAATGGAAAATCTAAGGTGTCTGTTTGTACCTCAAAAGGTTTTGTCATATCAGGGAGGGCTAGCACCGGTTCTTATTGCAGTCTCCGCTTTAGATTTTCAAATGCATGATGACATTCTTGAGTCCATTGCAGTTTCCCTTCTTCAACAACTCTATAAGGGGCACGATTTGTTGAGAATAATCTTTTACGAATCGTCTGTAGTAGTTGGTAAGTCCTAAGAATGATCTGAGCTCTGTCAAACAAGCTGGAGTCTTCCAGCTCTGGATTGCCTCTATCTTGGCCTTGTCCATACGGATTTAGCCTTATTCTACCACATGGCCTAAGAACTTGATGCTGCATTGTTCGAAGGCACATTTCTCTTGCTCTAGAAAAAGTTGATTCTCCTTGAGCTAGTTGAAGACCAAGCATAAGTGCTCTTGATGTTCTTCTAAAGTGGCACTGTAAGCCATAATATCATCTAGGTATACCACTACGAACTTGTCCAAGTATTCATGGAAAACCTGATTCATGAGAGTACAAAAAGTAGCGGGAGCATTTATTAGTCCAAAAGGCAAAATAAGAAATTCAAATGTGCTGTACCGAGTGACACAGGTAATTTTTGGTTCGTCATCTTCCTTAATGCGGACTTGATAATAGCCTGACAATAAATCAAGCTTCGTGAAATAATTCGCCTAGCTCAACTGATCAAACAAATTAGCAATGAGGGGAATCGAGTACTTGTTCCTTACTGTCACCTTATTGAGGGCTCTATAGTCAACACACAATCTCAGGCTCCCATCTTGTTTCTTTTGGAACAACATTGGAGCCCCAAAAGGAGTCCTTGATGGACGAATGAACCCTGCCTCCAGAAGCTCATCCAATTGTTTCCACAACTCAGCTAATTTAGGAGGAGCCATTCTATATGGGGCTCTAGTGGGCGGTTTCCCTCCTGGAAATAGCTCAATCTCATGATCTACCTCTCTTCGTGGGGGCAAGGTATTAGGCAATTTCTCTGGCATGATATTGGCATATTCCTTCAATACTGGCTCAATTTGTTTAGGAACTCTCGCATCGCCTTCTAGATCCCTAAAAGTGGGAATAGCTACATAGGAAGGTTCTTTCCGCTTGATCCTTTCTTGAACTGGAGGGCCAAAATTATCTTTTTTTCGCTTATAGGGCTTATTGTTGCTGGGACCACGCAAGGTGTCTCACTATTAAGGAAGATGAGACAACTCACAGCAAGCATAGGAACAGCGAAACTTTCTTTGAAGAAATCAATCCTTAATACCACGTCAAAATCATCCATAGGAGCCACTGTGAAATTGATATTCCCTATCCATGGGCCAACTCTTACTGGAATCATGGTCGCGGTGCCCACAATCTCTTTGACTGCCGAGTTAACAGCTTTGATCTTACCCCCATCTCGTCCAACCTGAAGCTTCAGTCTTGTGGCCTCATTCTCTATTACAAAATTATCTGTTGCTCTAGTATTGACGAGGGCCCTACAAGCTTTCTATTTATCACCATATCTATATACATTAGCCCCTTTCCTGTTTTGTCCTTTTGTGAGATCGCTTGGATGCCCATGGCTCTAAAGAATTTTAGGGCCCCCATAATTGATGTCTCTCTAGTGTCCTCCTTTTAGGCATTCTCCTCCTCTTGTAATAAGCATAGAGTACTCAAAGCTCCTTGGTGTGGGCATTCAGCAACTCTATAGGGTCCCTTACAAAGAAAGCAAGAGATGGGATTTGTAGCACTACTTTGTGATCCGACCCCCCTGATTTTTTGTGCTTTGGAAACTATGAGCAATATTCCAAAAGCCAAGGCCCTTTGTCTCAAGTCCTGATCTGCCATTAAATTTCTTATCGGAAGTTGGAAGCCAACTTCGCCTCTCACTTTCTCTAAGAAATTGATTGGTCCGTTCTCCTCTCCCAGTAGAAAATCTACTCCATTTGTTTGAATGATTATCTGAACTTGGGGAAACTATGAATTTCATCTTAGAGTTGTTTCCCGAGTAGTCATCTAGACTTTCCGCAATAGTGATGGCCGTATGGTGGTCTTTGATTCCTTATTGGTATAACTTATTCTTGGACCAAGGCTTCAACCCTTTCATAAAATTGAAAAATTTGTCAGCCTCTAACATATCTTGTATGTTCAAAATGAGTGCTTGAAAGCTTCTCACATTCTCCCGGATGTGCCCAGTTTGTTGCAATTCGCTTAACTTGCAACGAGCAGTATATGCCGCATTCTTGGGGCAAAACTGCATTCTGAGTTCCTTCTTGAATTCCTCTAAAGAGGAGATTGCATTGTTTCCATTTTTAATTTCTTCCACTCGGCTTCGCCACTAGAGTTTGACATCTCCAACTAGATACATCGGAGCCACCCTTAACTTGTTTTCATTCGTGCTTATCTTGGTAGCTTCAAAATAAGAATTGAGATCAAATAAAAAGTTCTCCACTTCCCTCGAATCCCTGATGCCGTTGTAAGTCTTAGGCTCAGGGATCTTTATCTTTCCAGATTCGGGTGGATTAGTGCCAACATTTTCGACTGCTTGCATTAACATACTGACCTTAGTTCTTGTCTCCTCCAATTCATCACGAATTGAGGTGAATGCTTCTTGGGCTTTGTTGGATAGGGATTCGACTCCATCTCTAAGAGTCTTGTGAGCACCAGATAGGAACTCAACTTCATCTTCAAGAATTTTATCAGAACTGGCAAGTTGCTTCACTGCCTCTTCTAGGTTCCCTGATCTATCATCACCTATCTGTGCATCATTAACACCAACAAAATCCATACATTTGGTGGAATTTTTGTGAACTAGTTCACTAATTACATCTGAACTAGCCATTAAGGTCTCAAACAATTTTGAATTGGCCACCACCACCAAAAAGAATTTTTGGTTAGCCATCACGACTTTCCAAGCTTTAGATTGGGCTATCGCAGCCACAATTGAGTTTGTATCGGCCACTGCTGTTTTTAAAGCCTCATTTTTTTTTCAAGGGCTTCAATTCGTAGAAAAATAGGCTCAAGATCTACTACTTGATCACCTATTAGGGCCTCACTAGCCCTGTCCCTCTCAAGGGATTGTATCCTTTCCTCGAGAGCCTCAATGCGACTCATGGAAGTTTTTTCCATGTTCCTTTTTTTTTTCTATTGTACATGCTGGATCACTTCCACTCTAATATCAAATGTCACGGGCCCATGACCGTGTGGCGCTTATTTAGGTCGCATTCAAACAAGCCATCCAAGGGTTATTACGCTAATTCTGCATATAAGATGGGACATGGGTTAGATTCGGGTCAACAACCAAATAATCGATAGCATTTGCAAGCACGGTATGATAGCGTAATTAAGATAACATATAAATATAACAAGCGATCACATAAACATGGCATCATATCAAAGAGGCACAACCACACGAAGTAAGGCACATAAATGAATAGAAATCGGACTAGTATTTCATTATATTCGATTGAGCATTACAAAGATGGCTAAGCCATTATATAACATTCGTGTGGTAAGGAGGCAACCCATAAGGCGAATGGGCCCGACAAGCATCCAATCTTCGCAATGCAAAGAACAATCTAGTGGCAAAGACTCCCTCTTGACTGCTTTCTTCATCCGCTTCTCTTCAGACTCAGTTGATAATTTATCATACTCCACTCCACTAGACATTTTCATATCGATTCCTCTTTAAGAGCATCGCAAACGTCAAAAGAGACAAAATCAGGTGGAACAGAATCCTTGGAGGAGGAAGTAAGATAGGAAAAGGAAATCTCATTGCGAAGCACAATGTAGGGATTGAGAGGATCATATAGCGGAAATTGATTTTGGGTGGCGATAAGACTGGAAAAGGAGAGATATCATAAGAGCGCCGTAGAAGCTACCGGAGATTCATGGACTTCACTCGGATTCTCGTGGTCGGAATAGGGTAGCTAGAAACAGAAATTTCAGAGGTTAAGGGAGAGAAAAAAATGAAGAGTTGTAGGTTTTTCTTTCTTTTTAAATCTAGTCCTTAGTTTTTCTTTAAATTATAAATTAACCCAAATATATGCTGACTCTCCTTATTTTTAATAAAAAAAAGGAATTTTGGCTGCCATGTAGGACAAATCGACTGGTTTTTTGATCAGAAGTTATTTCTGTTCGAACAAACATTGTTTAGGTACTTTATCGTAAAAGTTAATAATTCATATTATTTTTATTTAATGTCCCAAAATTTGGGATTTTTCGGTAATGAAGCCCTTTAATTATGGAGTTGAACTAGTAATCAATTTATGAGATAGAAGTATATGATACGATATGCATGCTTTATTTGATTAAATTAAGTAAGATTAGAATTTTTTTTAATTTAGATGTAACTTAATAGGTCAAACAAGACATAGTTAGATAATATTCTCTTATGTAGTAGAGTTAAGTCTGCTACGTTGGATGATATTACAGTCTCACGTCAGTAAAAACTATCCTAAAATAGGAATTCTTTTGTAAATGCCCTATATTAGGAATTTTTGTTATTTTTACCTTACAATGATAAATATTTTATATAAAATCCCTAAAAAAGGAAAAAGCCCAACTCTTTGATGGTGATGCCACCTAATTTTGATGGTCTTCAAATGACGGCGACCTGCCAATTCTAAATTTCTCCTCATACGATGATGACTTCACATCATATCTGCCCTCCAACATTGATCTTGCCTGAACCAACAACTCTGGTCACTGGTATCACTTGAAATAATGGTGATTCTTCAACAAGCTGATGAATGTATTTACGTTATATTTTTAGGTGATATTTTAGTAGTTAATTGTAGAATTTTAATACAATTTTAGGGTATTTAGTGTTTTATTTCAGATCAATGATGATCATGGATGAATTTTATGGAGTTTTCACATAAAAGAAGGATCAAAATGGTAAATTGCCAAACTTTGGCCAAATTGAGCAAATGTTGCACGCCTAAGTGATGGCTTGCCTTAGCATTGCATGCTTATGTCCATTTGCATGGATGGTGATTTGCTTCACAAAGTTGGTGCGCTCACGTTCCATTTTATACTCCTGTTGATAGATGTTAGTCCCAATCTTTAAGCTACTATGCATGCCTCGTGTCCTATGGCACATTTGGATTTTCGGCCTTAGCTACTATTTCACTCGTGTCATTTACTCCGTGCGTGTTGATTGCCCAACCCAAGTCCAAATTCAATTAGGACTCTTATTTTGCTGTTGAGAACATGATTGCGTTGTGCTTTGATTGGTGGATTAATATTTTGAGAATATTTTTAATCAGGAAAAATATTGTAAAAGGAGAAGTTAGAATCTATTTAGGACTTTAGGATTTATTACTTATTTCGATTTTAGTATAGGTTTTATTAGCTTTCGGTTTTTTCCTCTCTCTTCAGACATTCACAGTTTATTCAATTGGGAAATATATTGTTCTTCAACTTGGAAAATTGAAATTAGTTCTTGGAGATTGTTTGAAGACTCAACCGAAGATTAGACGACCAGTCTTTTAGGGAGGATTCAACTTTTTCAGGGAGCTTTTCTATTCTTCTTCATCTTTTTAGTCGTAATAATTTAAGTTAGTAATTATTGTAGTTATTGTTGGGATTATATGCTCTTCAAAGCATTTATGTATTTATTACATTTTTATTTTTTTATGATAAAACTATTGAAGTATATATATATATATATATATATAGTTTTCATGAGAATTTTAAATAAATATCATTTTAATCATATCATATGTATTTATGTAATTTTTATAGATAATTACATAAGACATAAATACAAGTTATTTTATGATTAAATTATTGTGTTTCACAGTTGATAAATAAAGTTTGACACTTTATTTATGTTTAGACTGTAGTAAATTCATTGAATGATTTATCTTGATCATGTATGAATTTACTTATGTAGTTTGTCTACATAAAATATAATAAAAAATGAGATTTAATAATTTTAAATAACTGTCAGATTTATTAAATCTCATAGGCATTGATTTTACTATAATGTTAATCTTAAGTTATTTACAATTTCATATTTATAAATATTAATTCATTTGAGTTACTAATGAGTGAGATTTAATTAAAAGTCAATATTCTCAATAACTTGGTAAGTGTATTTATGAATTGTGATAATTATTAATAAACAATATAGAATTTGTACTAAAATATCTCTTGATGAATTTTCGGTACTTGATCATTAAATTCTCTGGCCAGAGTATGTTAACAATAATTATAAATTAGTTTTTATAATGAAATTGTTGAAATATGATCATTAGAGAAAATCAGCAAGTATCAAGGTATAAGATGTAATTAAATTAATTGGACAGTTGAAATATTAATTTAATTATCGATATTGTAC
>CATIWF010017509.1:0-69645 GCA_949630135.1 Balakata baccata | reverse complement strand
AATAATAATAATAATAATAATAATAATAAAACTACAAAGATAAACAACAGAATTTCAGTTTTATAATTTTATATGTAATATTTTTTTCACCAATGAAATATTATGTGATTTATTTAATTTTTTAAAATTTTATAGTTAAGTTTTATGCAATTTATTAATTTCAATATTAATTATTTATAATAATAAAATTCAAATTATTTGATAATAAAAAAAATTAATATTTTAATTATTAATAGTGATTATAATGTATTAAAATATTAATCGGGTCCTACAAATTTAAATTCATAACAATTGTAGGAATATAGACACTATTTGGATTGAAAAATTTTAAAATCCATAAATTTTAAAAATTTCATTGTTTGGTTTGATTATAAAATCTATAAATTGATAGTATAATTTTTCTTACACTCATATTTGGTTTAATGACCATCAAATTTAGAAAAGATCTTGGCATCTTTGAGGAATGTCATAAGAGACGATATCTTGAACAAAGAAAACTTATCATCTTTGAGAAAATAACTTAATGGCTTATAATCAATCACAAGCTATTTCTTTCCCTGAATTTGTTCAGACCGTTTATTGACATAAAAAGCTTGACATGTCCAGTCTGATTTAGTTGGTTCAATCAATCCATGTTGCAACAATTGAGAATATTTTTGGACCACCAATATTTGATCTTCTAGATTCATACCAGGATGAGTTACATTGATTGGATTGATATCTTCATTTTGTTTGAAGGGTAGGGAAATGAAGAATTCAGGACGAGTTCATAGTGGACTAGAACATTTGAGAACAACGTCTATATGACTTTCAGCACAATTATTTTGAATGAATTGGGCTTTGAGATCAAACAAGTTTGGTGCAGAAGTATAAGGAAGAAACCATTTCTTTGATCTTAAACCTTGACTCTCAATGGACAATTGAGGAAGTTGGTTGATAACATCAAACCTAATTAAAATATCTTTTTTTGGTAAGGTCGAGCCCAGAACAAGGGTCCAAACATAACAATTGAGCAGGAATTGGATTTTGATAGGTTTGACAATTATGAGATCTGTATAGAAATAATCCCCATTAGCAGCTTTGAAATGTTAGGTATGGGGTTTCTAGAAGTGGTCCAGAAAGAGTTTTGGGTTGGCTATAGTTCTATAAGTCCTAGTGTCTATGAAAGCAATGACGTTAATGGGCTTTTCATATTTACTGGTAAAGAGCTGGACTGGACATGAAGGAACATGTTATTTTTTGGATTTGTGGGAAATAGATCCAATGAGACAAGGTGAACCAGGCTCAATCTGAAAGTTTTTTTCAGTGTCAGAATCACTATCTTTATTTCTGATTCCCATGAAAGAATTAGGAGATAAATCACCTTCTTCAGAAAATAGGAATTCAACATCAGCTTCTTCAAGATCCATATTATAAGCATTATAAATCTATTGACTAAGCTGGATTGCTTGTTTAAGCCGATTAGGATATTGTTTTGCAAAATGCCCATTTTTCCACAAAGATAACAACGATCAAGCTTCTTGTGCCTTTTTTGTTTTCGTCTGAAAAACTTAAATTTCTTCTTTATCTGGGATGGATGAGAAGATGAATAAGACTATTTTTGTTTTTTGAAATGCTTTTTTTTTCTTGCAATGCTTGCAGTCATAGTCTTTTGTATTGGCACACTTGATCTAGAGATCTAGTCTTTGACATAAGGAATCCATATCTTTTTTATTGCTCCAATAGAGTGCTTCCTTAATTTGTTTTCTTGCTATGCACAGTTCTTTGAGGACTATAAGCATCTTCTTATAGATTTGAGCTAAAGATAAGTCCCACAAAATGATTCCTTGTTTGCGAAAATACCTAAGAAATGCATCTCCTAATTCTTCTGGTACAAAGGAGATGGATTACTGCTTCAAATTAACATCACTAGCGCCTAGTTGATAGTATATAGAGCAAACTCTTTGGTAATGAGTTTCCAAATCTTTCCTTTTTAAAGAACAACACTGAAGCTGAAAGAACTCCATTTGAATGATTTCAATGAAATCAGCAGAACTACCAATAAATTCATTCTTAACATGCCACAATGCATTAACAAGAGAAGGAATTTAATGAAACTGCATCTTATTATACTTAAGAAGTCGTAACCACCATTCTTTTAAACTGCTAACGAATCTGGGGGTAAATTCTTGAAGAATTTTCTGAATAGAAACTCCAGCTTATTGCTTTGTCTCCATCCAAGCTAACATTTCCAAAAGGCGGTTATGCCTTTGATGATGAGGAACATCATCCATTGAAAACCATGGACCATTGATAAGCTTGGATTTGTTTTTCTATGGAGGAGTTGTAGGACTAGTAGCTTCATCATCTTCAGAAAGCTCCATAAAATAAGCTTCTGTGGGGTCACAGCCATAGAAAAATTAGTAGAAATTGGTTCAGACGGATCAGTTGGGCCTACCATTTTTATGGATGGAACTGCAGTAGTAGATTTAGCTGTACTTGTAAAGGAATAAATAGTCTCAGTAGAGGGAAATGATGAGGAATCTGTGTCAGACTTAAAAACTAAATCTGAAGTATCATGCACGTCATCAGAGGTGGTATCACTAAGATGGTTTTGGGTATCTGATTCTTCTTGAGAAGGATCTTGAACCAAATACTGGAAATGATATTGGGAATCTGGAGAGAACTGGTTAGGTGGTTGGGATTTAGGTTCTTTACTAGGTCTATGAGAAGGTATGGAGGATGAGGTCGTAGTATGAGTAGGTTTATAAGGAGCAGAAGTGGTCTGCTTCTTCTTTAGGGGTTTAGGTTTGTGAAGTTGGGCTCAAAGAATCTTTTGGAAGTCTTCATTTGAAGAAGAATTGGATCAACAGTGGGATTAACAAGGGTAAAGGAAACAGTGGTTGGCTGGGATTTAGGTTCTTTGCCATGTCTATGAGAAGGTGTAGAGGATGAGGTTGTAGTATAAGTAGGTTTATAAGGAGCAAAAGTGGTATGTTTCTTCTTTGGGGGTTTAGGTTTGTGAAGTTGGGCTCAAAGCATCTTTTGGAATTTTTCATATTAAATAAGAATTGGATCAACAATGGGATTAACATGGGTAAAGGAACAGTGGTTTCTAGTAAGGGTAATGTACTAGTGAAGGCAAAAAGATTAAAAGGGGTTTTGACTTGTAAATATTTTTCCACCGGAGACAACAGTTGTTTTAATTTGGTAATTTCTTCCTGTTTCTGTTGAAAGTTGGACCAGAAACTTTATTTCTGATCATTTGTATTAGTTTAGTATGAAGAGCCATTATCTGTTTTTGAAGCTTGAGTATGAACTCTTGCTGAAAATCGAACCGATTCATCATAGATGACTCAACCAGATTAACTTTGGTCGAAACCTTATCTACTGTAGTTTTAATTCTTCTTAAATTAGAATTCTGAGCCAAAACATTCTCTGTTTGCCAATTAAGCGTTGATTCTCCAACTGTGATATCCCGAGGTCAACCTTGAGCGTTAGGTCTAGGAGAATGAATGTATGGAGTCCTTCTGATATTTTTGACTAGGTCTATCATACTTTCTTGTAATGAAGGAAAATGATTTCCACTTGGTTAGAACATACAGACTAGAGGGATTAAGACTAGTTGAGGAAGAGGATCAATCTTCTTTTTAAGAACCTATTATGGCTTATTCTTCTTAAGCCATTTTAGACCCTTATTGTAAATCGGAAGAGGAGGAGCAAGAGCAGGTGGCTCTGGAAGTTGAGGAGGCTCCTGTGGATGGTCATCCCAATCAGAATGAGTTGGTATTGGCATCTTAGCTCTGAAAGACGAAGATTCAGAGTAATTGACTATATAGTCATATTTTCCACTTGATTGTCTTAATAGGCCAACAGATAGGTCATAATCATCATATCTCCTTCTCGTGATCTTTTCAAAACGATTCTTCTTCGTTTTTTTTTCGTTTTGGAAGAATCTTCATCACTCTCATAGAAGGCATCATGTAGACAATCTTTACATTGGCAATCCACATCTAAAACTTTTATGCTCTCCCTGAAATATAGCATAAATAGGTTTGCCAAATGAATCAAATCTAGTAATTCTCAAATTATCCTCTAGAGGAACTGGTTGAATCATAAACTGAGTTGCAAATATAGAACTGCTGGAACTGGATTCTAAGTTCTTGATAAACTTTGTTTCTACAGTACCATAAGCTTTCTTTATAAAATAGGATTCGAGATTTTGAACTGGTTGTGATGTACTATGAATCTTTTTATAGTTTGTTACTCATGTGTCTAGTAACAGTTTTACCAATTCATCTTTAGAGATATCTGGTGATGTACACACAGGTTGGCACATGTAGTGCATCTGTTATTATGAATAAAGCATCATTTGAGACAGGAGTTGAAAGGTCCAGAGCATGATTCTAAACTCTATAAATTAGTTGGTAATAGAGAGTAGCTGCTATTGCAGACATAACTTGTGGAGCACCAATTACTGCACAAGTAGTGTTGAAAACACATGAGGATCTTCAAGGGACAAGTTAAAGTTAGGATAAAAGGTAAATAATACCATCCTAGCATTGAGAGAAGTTTCAACAGTACCAATTACTGCATGTTGATACTGGAGATATCTGGTGCTAACAAAGTCAATGGAGCAAAGGTCGGCGATTTTTTCCTTCCATGATAGGAAAGGGCACGATGAATAGCACCAAAATGAAGGTGTGAGAAACCTTCTTTTTTTCATATGGGTAGAAATTTAGGAGGAATCTCTAGGGAGACAAATTGTTCTTCTCATATGGCTTTGATTGTGCAATGATCAAAGGAGAAGGATTAAACATATTTTTTAACTGATTTATTGGGTTTATGAACAAGACTTAAAATGTCTTTCAGGTAGTCTTTGATCGATTGTATGCATCATAAGGACTGAGAAAAGGAATCTCAGTAATGGGGGTTTTCTTTTCATCAGGAATATGGTGAAGTTCATAAAGAAAATCTATTTTATTGCCAAATGTAGTTTTGAAGGAAGAGGAATGAGAAAGAGAAATAGGAGCAGATATTGTATTTATAGGAGTAGAGTTGGTTTCCATGAGTACGAGGCTTATTTGGTCATCAATCTAAACATAACTATAGACAGAAGTTCTCACCATAAACAAAACCAGGCTATGATACCATAGAGGCCCTCTCAATAACTTTAACTACTTTCGCGGCCTCCTTACCTATTTATGTTCCTCTATATTGATGAGAGTTCCAAAATTATATTAAAACCATGGTGAATGATTATGCAAAGAAATAAAGGATGTGGAGGTTTTAAATCTAAACCAGAGAAAGAAGATAAGTTTAGAAACACGTGATGAAGGGAAAACTCAGAGAGAATTATAAACTGAAACAAGTTCTCCTTATATAGGATAAACTGTACACTATGCTACTAAGATAGCTCATACACGCATTTAAAGAATTATTAAAAATGACAATAAAGATAAGGTTTTCAGCTCAGAAAGAGGAAACCGATAAATACAAAAAAAAATCATGTTTTTCTTACATCACTTATTTTAATAAAGTAAAAGATTATTGTCTCCTGCATCTTTTCAATCTTTTCCCCTAATTGGCTCATGATTAGGAGAGAGATTCATGTAAGCATAGCTATCATCAGAATCAGATAAGGATGAACTTAACTCTTTTATCCTAGAGAGTCTTGTAACAAAAGGTCCTACCGAAGTATGAGAAGACTTTATTGGCATATTAGCTTGCTTGTCATTTTCTAATTGGACCTTATGTTCATGTGGAATTTCTTCCTAAGGGGCTTCTTCATGGTACAATGGCCAAAGGGACTTGGAAATATAATAGTTCTTAGTAGCAATCTGTCTTTGCAATTCCCTTACATCCAGTGGAGGCCTGTCACAATTTCCCCATAAAAAATAAGGGAAAGTTTGGTAAACTTCAAACATGGCATAGTGTTCATACCACTTAAGGAAAAACAATAGTATGAACTTCCTTAGCTTGGATGTCTATATTCTAATTATCATGAAGAGCTTTGAAAAATAATTATTTCTAAATATCCAAAGGGCAAAACCAGCTTTAGAACTTGCGAGAGTTTTCTGGTAATGCTTGGGCAGCCAAAAGATTATACCATATGAGAGGACATAATTCAAAAGCCATAAAATGCATGGAACATAGGTACCATAACATATGGAGACTATGCTATAGGAACAGGCCTTTAGTAGGAATTTTGAACACCTCCATAAATGGATATTGAGGATTGAATATCTCAAGGAGAATGTAAGTCTTCCCATATTGTCTAATAGTTGAATACTGGGCCATCAATATTTTTTTATTGTTGCTCTTTAGTCATAGCCTTTGTAAAAGACCAACCTGGTGGGTATTTCTGATCAATCATGGTATTGGAATTGCCTGCCATGTAGATTAATGGAACAGTTTGAGCAGATGATATCAAATGAGGAGACTTATATTTTTGGAATGGTCTTGATAATAAATCTAAAATGAGGTTTCGGTCTCCTTTTATATGCTGAATAGAAAAGGAGAACTTTGAAAACTATTCACTCCACCTTAGTAGCTGAGAATGTGGGACTTGCTTTCCTTTGAACTTAAGAATGTTTGGGAAGGAAAAACTGCCCATAAAGATAAGAAAGTCATATCCAATGAGATGGAATTCAAATTTCTTGATTATATTCTTCACCGCTAAGATTTCCTTGAAGGTTGAGTGATAGTGGCACTTTGAGTCCTTGAACCTGCCACCGGCATAAGCGCAAAATTGTTTGGTTCCTGCTTTTTCTTCTAAAAGGATGGCCTCCCAATATTCATCGCTCGTATCAATTTGAATGATCCTTTGTCCACTTGTGAGTATGTGAAAAGGTGAGAGATTTGAGCAGTTCTCCTTTAACTTTTTTACAGCTTGGATTTGCACATCTGTCCAAGGCAGTGACTTCTTTTTCAATAATTGCTGTAAAGGATAAGCATGTTAAGTGAACTGAAGAATAAAGTTTTTGGCATAATTGGCCACACCAAGAAATTGGCAAATCTGCCTTACTAAAAGTCAGTGTCAGGAAACTGTTGGCCTATATGAGGACATAGCTGATAAGTGTCATATTTCAATGTCATGCTAAGAAAGTTTATTTCTTATCTGCCAATATGCATCTTTTTTTCCGACAACATAATCCCATACTGAGCAGTGAAATCCATAAACTTTTGCAATAATTAATAATGTGATGTCTCATTCTTAGAAAAAAGAAGGATGTCATCAATGTAGATCAATGCAGAAGATAAGATAAGCTCATAGATATGTGTCATTGTCTTCGGAAAGAGTGAAGGAGCCATTTTCAATCCAAAGGGCATTATTGCCCACTAGTAGTGGTGATTAGGAATACAGAAAACTGTTTTGTATATATCCTCAGGAATTAAATATTAAAAATTTATTATTATTAAACATATGCAATCAATTCCACTATATGTTTAAAAGTTAAAAAAATAAAATTAGTTATTTTAAGAGTTGAAAAATAATAAAAAATAGTACTCTCATAATAAAATATTTTTTATTTATAATAATAATAATAAAGCAATTAGTTATAAAAATGATTTTTGCTTTTTTTATGATTAATGATAGTATAAGAATATTATAAATGTATTAGAGACAATTTTGGAATAAAAAAATATGACAAGAATCTTCATTGACAAAAAAAAAAGGGTGAATTTTAGACTTTTCCACCTAGTAAATGAGAAATGAAATCCATAAAAAATGAAAAATTTTGATGGATGAAGAATTTTATAAAATCTATGGATTTTGACATTTTTTAAGTAGCTAAACAATTGATTTGGTCAAAATCTATGGATTGTTCAAAATTCCTTATTTAGAATCATTCAATCCAAACACAGCCGTAATGTGTTTGAAAGTATAGTTGAAATTTTGTTGAAGTATCAGTGAGGATCACCTGTTACAATTGCATCTGAATTATAAGAATAAAGATACTCTGAGAAAAGAGAATGTAAATTTTAATAAGTAAGATAGGTAATAAGGAAGATAGAGAGATTAATAAATAACATAGGTAAAGAGTAAGATAGAAAGACTATTGTAAAGTATAAAATTTTCTAAATTTAGATCGAGAATAAAATAGAAATACTGTTAGAAATACTGAAAGATCTTAAACAATTATTTATTTTGCTAAATATCTTAAAAATTAATATTAATTAAACGTAATTAGCAAGTCAAAGTGAAGGACAACAACACGCTTTTGGGGCTAAAAAACCTCTACTTGAAGGAAAATAAATTAATCACAATTTCGAGATTAGACAGCAAAAGTAATCAGCTCATAGATTTCATTGTTACCCAATTTTTTCTTTCGTATTTTATTTTAATCAGTCAATTCACCGTTAAATTCCAACTTAAAACGTAGTATTCGGAAAAAATATTTTTTAAAAATAAAATTCTGTATTTTTAATTTTAAAAACTGATTTTAAGTAAAAATATATAAATAGATATTTTTTTAAAAATAATTTATAAAAATTTAAAAAATATTCAAATTTTACTTTTAAACAGTAATTCCAAATGCTTCCTAATAATTTTAGAATGTTAACGTTAATATTTTGATTACAAAGCACTAATGATCTTAAGCACTAATTGATTGGTATTAATTATTTTTTGTGTAAATGTAATTAACAATAAAAGAGACAAAAAAAAAAAAATCTAAACTATGTACACTATACATATGAAACATCAACATAGCCGTCAAATTACGCGGACCAAAAGTCCACGTGTAATTGGAAGAGAGTGCAGACATCTCGAGGTCTAGTCTGCTAAATCTGACCGTCAATTGTGCCAACATGTCACTTCTTCCTCCTCACCTTCCCAGCTGTTACCTCCCCCCAGACTCCATTGCCCAGTTCCCACTTTCCTTCTTCTCTCCCTATAAAAATCGTCTCCGCTTCTTTCTCTTCATTCAAACACAGATTTCATATAATATCTGATTCAATTTATTCTTTTTTATTCAAATTCAAATCGTTGATTATCAATTAATTGATTGAATTAGATCAATGGAGAATCTAACGTTGACGGGTTTGTTGAAGAAATCTGCAAAAGAATTCCCAAATAGGCGTGCTCTTTCTGTATCTGGGAAACTTGATTTGACTCACGCTGAATTGCAAGAGCTTGTTGATCATGCCGCTTCTCTCCTTGTCGCCTCTGGTGTTGCTCCTGGCGATGTCGTCGCTCTCACTTTCCCCAATACTATCGAGGTATTTAATTGGTTTTGCTCTTCTTTATCATTAAAATATTTTCTGTTTGGATTGCCAGAAAATTCTAAATAAGAAAAAGTTGTTTTTGTCTCTATCATTTTCTTTGCCTTACGTATATGGCAAACTCATCAATGGAATGATCACGAAATTTCGATTTTTCCTTTTTATTTAAAGTTGGTTAAGAAACGCAATCGTGCATATGAAGCAAACAGGGAAAATAAATTAAAATATTTGTATTTGATAACACGGATTTTTATTTTTTGGCAGTTTGTGGTGATGTTCTTGGCCGTAATTCGATGCCGAGCAACCGCCGCGCCCCTGAACGCCGCTTACACTGCCGAGGAGTTCGAGTTTTACCTCTCCGACTCCGAGTCAAAGCTGCTAATCACGTCGCCGGAAGGCATCGAATCGGCTCAAGCCGCCGCTTCCAAGCTCAACATACGTCATGTGTCCGCTACACTCCACCTCAAAACCAAGAAGATAGCCCTTTCGGCTTCAAACGCGGAGGCGAATCTTGGATTGGCCAGCGAACTCGTGAATGACTCATCTGACGTGGCACTCTTCCTACACACCTCCGGGACCACCAGCCGCCCGAAAGGAGTGCCTTTGACACAGCTTAACCTTGCTTCCTCCGTTATGAACATAAAGTCTGTATACAGACTCAGCGAGTCCGACTCGACTGTTATCGTGTTGCCTTTGTTTCACGTTCATGGCCTACTCGCCGGACTACTGAGTTCACTGGAGTCCGGAGCCGCCGTCGCTCTTCCAGCAGCGGGGAGATTTTCTGCATCTACGTTTTGGCAAGACATGATCGCATATAACGCCACGTGGTACACTGCAGTTCCCACAATTCACCAAATCATTCTGGACCGCCACGTCAGCAAGCCGGAGCCGGCATATCCAGAGCTGAGATTCATTAGGAGCTGCAGCGCGTCGTTGGCGCCGGCTATACTGGAGCGGCTTGAGGAAACATTTGGAGCGCCAGTCTTGGAGGCTTATGCAATGACTGAGGCGTCTCATTTGATGGCTTCGAACCCGTTACCCGAAGACGGAGTGCATAAATCCGGGTCGGTCGGGAGACCCGTGGGGCAAGAAATGGCGGTGCTGGATGAGAATGGGGTGGTGCAACCAGCTGGTGTTAGTGGAGAAGTGTGCATTAGAGGACCAAATGTGACCAAAGGGTATAAGAATAATCCCGAGGCTAATAAATCAGCATTTCAATTCGGGTGGTTCCATACCGGAGATGTCGGGTTCTTCGACTCCGATGGATACTTGCATCTTGTGGGTCGAATTAAGGAGTTAATTAACCGTGGAGGTATGCACAAGCATATGAATTTATATTTTACAAACAGTTTCATGTTTGCAGAGAGCTCGTCTTTTGTACGTGTCATGAACAGAATTGAATTTGGTTCATCTTCATATTTTCAGGGGAGAAGATATCACCAATAGAAGTGGATGCAGTTCTTCTGTCGCATCCAGACGTTGCTCAGGCAGTTGCATTTGGAGTCCCAGATGAAAAATACGGTGAAGAGGTAAGAGACTATTTGACTCGAAGCAAAATCATATTAGAGGCAGTGAATGTCTACTCGAATGACATTGTTGTTTTCCTTTGTTGCACTTGCAGATAAATTGTGCTGTAATTCCAAGGGAAGGATCGGAGATTGACGAAGCTGAGGTTCTTCGATACTGCAAGAAAAATCTTGCAAGTTTCAAGGTTCCCAAGAAGGTTTTCATGACTGATTCTGTACCAAAAACTGCGAGTGGGAAGATCCAGCGCAGGATTGTGGCAGAGCATTTTCTTGCTCAAATATCCACTGCTAAAGTTCCTAAATTTGGAGCTTAATCACCTATTCATCCTCTACTAATTCTATCTAGACCCATTGTTCTACTTGAACTAAACACATTCTTCCTTCTGTATATTTTACACATATCAGCAGCAATTTTCTTCTCTCTTGTTATTTTTATTTTTTTTTGTTTTTAATTTAAGCTGATTATATGCTGATGCAATTCTACCGAATAAGACCCAAGTCGGGATTATTTAATGAAATTTGTATTAGAATGACTTCATGTGTCTTGTGTGTGGAGGCCAGAGCTCAAATCATACCTTTGAGGTTAAGGCTGAAACCGAGCTTTAACCAATTCTTAACCTTTTTCGGTTCGAAATTGCAAATAGAGGTGGCCAACGTGCGACTAATGGGCTGAGTTTGAGGTTTCCAAAAATCGGAGTTTGTCTTCAAAATGATAGATTACACTTAGCGTTTTAAAACCATTATATCATCAACTTTTAATTTCAACCATTCATTATCAACGGATAAAATTAAAAATTTATAATCCAACGGTTTTAAAACACCTGGTGTAAATTACACCGGGTACATCATAGAATCACTCATAATAAAATGACCAAAAAAGTTTGATTTATAGTTGAAAGGGGAAGTATAATTCGTTGAAATTTATGACTGAATCAGTCCGCTTGAGCTGGAGCTGCTTTTTAAAACATCCATTATTGATTTTTTTAAAAAGGAAAATTTATTCCCCAAAGTTCTAGTCAACCAGCAACCAAATTGACAAATTCCATTTTGGCCTTTGATTTTCTGAATATTCTCAGGGTTAAAAAGTCTCTAATTATTTAAGTTTTTATCTCATAACTTATAATAATTCAGTATTTTAAAAATTATTTATAATATAAAATTATTTCAATTTTCATTTTATAACAAAAATAATTTTTGACAATTTGTATAATTGGAATAGGGTTAGTGATTGCTCTTGTGCCTTGTTTTCATCTTGATTAATAAATTTTTTTCAGCTATATATATATATATTAAAAGTAGATAATTTTTTTTTTTTGCATTTTTTCAATTATATGAAAATAATAAATTTTTTTAAACAAACTTACATGTATAATTAACTCACTATAATATTCTAATTAATTCATCAACCAAAAATAGAAAATTAACCTTGAATTTATCATAAATATTACAAACAATGGATACATATAAACAACAAAAGCTATCCGCCAATTTGACTATGCACCAAATCCCTTCAAATTCCACCACTCATAGCCCCTAAAAATAAGGCTCTACAATCTCTTTTTCTATTCTTCCAAACTCTCTTCAGCATTCTTACCGCTTTCTCTCCCTTCTTTCTTTCACATTTCACTGTTAGGGCTCCCTCCCTTCTTTGTTGGCAAAAATGGTATGTTCTTTCTTCCTCAATTTTCTTTTATCTTTACGTATCATTTTACTAAAGAAAAAAGCATGAAGTTACGTTTTATTGCTTTCGCATGTAAATCTTGTGTATTCGTTAGGCAAATTCATCATCAGGAATGGCAGTCCACGATGAATGTAAGCTTAGATTCTTGGAACTAAAAGCCAAAAGAAGTTACAGGTTCATAGTGTTCAAGATTAACGAAAAGATTCAACAAGTGACCGTGGAGAAGCTGGGCCAACCTCAACAATGTTTCGAGGAGTTCGCTGCCAGTTTGCCGGCCAACGAGTGTCGATATGCTGTTTTCGATTTTGATTTTACTACTAAAGAGAATGTCCAAAGAAGCAAAATTGTGTTCGTCTCATGGTAATTAATTAATTTAATACTCATCAATTTTCATGCATAAACATTCGCTTTTTTTTTTTTTTATTAATCAAGGATAATAATCTCTTAAATTAATTGCAGGTCACCAGATGGATCAAGGGTGAGGAGTAAAATGGTGTATGCAAGTTCCAAAGACAGATTCAGGAGAGAACTTGATGGGGTTCAAATTGAATTGCAAGCAACTGATCCTACTGAGATTACTTTGGACATTATTAAGAGCCGAGCCCTTTGAGAATTTCTCATTTTTCCAGCTATCTTTCGCTCTAAAAAAGAAAGAAAAAAAAAAAAACAATATTCATTCTTGGGGGGGCCTCTTAATTTTAATTAATTAGACAAAAGGTTAATATTATATATTCACCATATAATGAAGGGCTAATCACTTCATAATTGTTAGAATTAATAAGCTTTTTAATTACTTGGGAGTGGATTTTGTTGTAATCTCTTATTTTATTTTCAATGAAAACATGAATTATTAATTATTTCTTTTTATTCTCTCTATATCCCCCACCACGTTTTTTATACATATAATTTCTGACTTTCGTTCGATATATGATAAAATTATGCATTAATCTGAAATCGTTAAGAAATACATTAATCCTATTATCGATTCAAAGCTAAAGAATAAAAATAAAGCGATAACTCGAAAGTAATCCGAGCCAAACCGGTCGGAGCTGATTGTTGAAGCTGAAACGGAGAGTTTTATGCTTTTATTAGTCCTCTCCCGCGCTGCACAATCATGTCGAAGGAAACGACATCGTTTTTCTGCTCCTCTTTGATAAATCTGTCCTCCTAGGGTTTTGAAACCATAGTTGCTTCTATCCAGAATTCCTCTATTCTCTGTGGCGTAACCATGGAGGCCTCACCGTCTCAGCCACCCTCAGCATCTTCATGTTGGAGCAACATAGTGAAGAATCAACCGACGCCGCAAAACAAGCAGGATCCGGACCCGACTAAAGTGCTTGTAGAGAGCTGCAAGTCCACTAAAGGCATATCATTCGCCGTAATAGATGCTAACGCTGTCATTGAGGGTGGAGAAAAACTTCATAACTTTGCTGACAAGTTCGTTACCGTTCCCAAAGTCCTCTCTGAGATCCGCGACCCCATTAGTCGCCACCGCCTCTCCTTCATCCCCTTCACCATTGATTCCATGGAGCCCACCCCTGAAGCTCTTAATAAAGGTTCAAACTGTGTTTCTCTTTTTATCAAATTTGCTATGTAGTTTTCCATTACTGATAATGGTTACTTTAATAGGAAAGAAACTGTTACTGGATTCGTTGTAAATTTTAAATCGAATTTTCCGTATTGCTTGCTTTTTGTTGGAACTAAATAAAAACCATTACTTTTTGTTTGCAACTGTTCAATGTAGGTTCAAAATTCCTATTATTTGTCTTCTTATTCATTTATTGCTTAACTTCTGTTTTTATCTGAATTGAAGAATTAAACTTATGGGTAGTTTTGTTATTTTGTAAAATTTCAGTTGGATATTTAGTTACAGATGTGCAATTACAGAAATGTAAGATTATTGGTTCAATCAGCAAATTTTAGTCACTATTTCCTGTTATTTTTAAATTAGAAAGAGGAAAGAGCAAGAATATTTGGAGAAAATGGGTTCAGAATGCAACTTAGTTTAATTTTTCAGCTTCATCTGTTTGACTAATTGTGTTGACTTGCTGAGAAATTTGTGATTGAATTGTTTAATATTAGTTGATGGAAGCCATGTGAAATTGATCCTACAAAAACTGTTATACTGGTTGCTCACAAATTTTTATATTGCATAGCAGTTGTCAAGTTTGCAAGGGCAACTGGTGACTTACAGACTCTTTCAGATGTTGACCTCAAACTCATTGCCTTGACTTACACATTGGAGGCACAGATCCATGGAACTAAGCATATTAGGGATGCTCCTCCTCCTATCCATACCATCAACGTCAAAAGATTGCCTGAGAAGGACCTGCCTGGATGGGGTTCTAATGTTCCCAATTTGGAAGAGTGGGAAGCCTTAGAACGGGAAGGTGGGGATGGATCAAACACCAATTCTAGGATCCTTCCTTTGAAAGAGATGAGCTTGAACACTATACCTGCTGATGACCAATTTGTGGATGGTATGGTAGTAGCTGGAAGTGAAGAACAATCTGAGGATCATGAAGATGTTGAGCATGGTTTGAGGAAACAAAGGAGATACCCACCAAAGAAAAAGGAATTAAGCATTGAAGGGAAGAAGATGGTAGCTGATGGTATTGATGCATCTCAAGGGCAATTTGATGATAATGCTGATGATTGGATGCCTGCTGTCAGTCGGAGTACTCATAGAAGGTTTCTTAGGAGAAAAGCTAGAAGGGAATATTATGAGGCATTATCTGAAAAAGATAGTCATCAAGACCTGGAGAAAAAAATGGATAACATCTTACCGGTGCATGAATGTTCAGAAACCGTAGATATTGGGAATCGGATTTCTGAAGAGAGTGGGATGAAGAGTGGCAGTGAAGACCTCACCTCAATTTTAAATCAAATGAGGCTTGAAGAAGGTTCACTGAAGGATCTTCAAGAAGATCAAGGAGTTAACAGCTGTTCTGTGGAGCTTGAGTATAATGACACTATGGCTGTGGAAGATTCTTCAGATGGCAATGCAAATATAACTCCTGAAGCAGGTGAAGTTGATATTGCCAATGGTGAACTAGACCAATTAGAGGTCTTAAGCCAAACCAATGGAAGTGTTGATGCATCACACGCTGATGATGATGCTAGTGAGGAGAGCTGGATGTGTAGATCCTTATCAGAGTCCAGTGTAGCTTGTATAACTAGCGACTTTGCAATGCAGAATGTACTTCTGCAAATGGGATTACGTCTGCTTGCACCTAGAGGAATGCAAATTCGCCAGCTGCATAGGTAATTAGATCTTTTTGCAATTAGTCTTAATTGCTTCCTCAATCCTCCACATTCTATTTTAGTCTTCTTGTAATTAGATCTTTTTGATGAACTATTGGAATTTTTTACTTGTGCTAATCCCCTGCTCCTTTTCCCAAACAACGTGCCAGTGTGCGTGCGCACACATACATGGAAAAAAAAAAAGGAAAGGCTTTTTGTATGCAGTGTGTTTGATTTACTTCAGGGCTAACTTGTTGTGTCTTGGTTTTTCTTTATTCTTTTCATCTACAAGTGGTGATTATAGTTTCCTTGCTTCTCTTTAAAAATAGGTGGATATTGAAATGCCATGCATGCTATACTGTAACTCCTGAAATTGGGAGAATTTTCTGCCCCAAGTGTGGAAATGGTGGCACTTTGCGGAAAGTAGCAATTACAGTTGGGGAGAATGGAATCACTTTGGCAGACCGCAGGCCTCGGATTAGCCTGCGTGGTACAAAAGTAAGTCTTTTCCCTATCTAAAAATAAGGAAGCAGGAATTTCTGCTATTTCATCTGCATGTTGGTTTCTATTTGCTTTACAAGGTTCGTGCTTATACTTGTCTAGTATTTGTTTGTTAGTGTGTGTTTCGCCTTGTCCAGTGGTATCTTACTTGATTATGATATTTGTTTGAGGGAATGTTTCCTATTTTTGTGCAAACTGGGGTTTCATCCTGTATACCATATTGGGGAATGTAATCATATTTTCCGTTAAGATGATTCTAAATGGATAGGACAGGTGGAAAATGTGTTCCTGTTGATTGGCTGAGCCATTGAAAACCAATCTGCTTGAGCGGAGTCCACCATGTCTTTATTTTTCTCTCCTGTATGTTTGATTTTGCTTTCTTTCCTGTGTGCGCGCGTGCGTCAAGGCAATAGAAGTGCGCGATTTTAATTTTTGCTTAGCCTTGTTTTAATTTTTAAGAAGGGTAAACATCAGGGACTACAATACATCATTGTCCTCTTAGAAAGAAGATATTCTGAACAAATGGAATTTCATTTTGCTGTATGCAGTTTTCACTACCTTTACCGCAAGGTGGAAGGGATGCCATTGCTAAAAACCTTGTTCTGCGTGAAGATCAACTTCCACAAAAATTCCTTTACCCCAAGACAAAGAAGAAAGTCAATAAACAGGTTGGCAATTTTTTTTTTCTTTTTGCAAAAGAATTAAGATTTTTGTTTTTTCAAAATAACCTAAAAGGGCTGCGCTTAAAAATTTTCTAGGGAGACGACTTTTTTGCTTCAGATGACGTCTTCAGCCACAAGACTGATAAAAAGGCTCCGTTCCAGCCACCTGTAAGGAAGGCCTTACAAGCGTTCAGCGGAAAGAGGAATCCCAACGACAATCATTACTCCCGGCCTAAACATTGATGATGGTTCCGCCTCTTGATTTTGTTTTATTTAATTTTTATAGTAACTGGGTAAACGTAGTCCCAAGTGGTTTGTTATTTTAAGAGCTTCTGTACGTGTCACATATGCTGGTTTGCTTATCGCTGAGCACAAATTTTGATGTGGTGTTTTGGTTTTATATGCTCATTCCTGTGATGCAAATGCATACAAATGAAGGCTTTGCATCTTTTTGCTAAACAACTTCACCCATTCCACTGTCTAGTTTTGAAGGCGGTTCAAAATTAACTAAACGAAAGGAGAATAATTTTGATCAGGAAATTCGCAAAAATTTTGATTTTTAGTACATAAACCAAGCTTTTCATAACGTTTCAGATTTCAGTTTAAGCGTCCGTGAGAATTATATTGGAAAAAAATTTCTGTATTTTTAATTTTTTTAAATTTTAAAAAATATTTTTACTTAGAATTAGATAAGTAAATGCATTTTTTTAGAAGCACGGTCTATTAAATAAAAACATTCATCAATAATTTCAAACACCCTTTAAAAACTAAAATATCATTAACTGTACTCATCAAACAATGGGTGTGGTATACATGTCATGCAAGCAGCTCTTTGTTTCTTATAACAAAGCTAAGCATTTACAGATGGCCACAAACAGCACCGAGAAGTGACTTAACGAAAGGGAAGAAAAATGAGAGTATTACAAGCGTGGATATCATCTGATTTACATTGTGTTAGTTTCAAGCCTTCATCCCTATCATGATGACAGCGCAAGCTCAGCCCATGCTAACGAAGATGTCTTAAACTCAAGCGACACAGATGTGTCGATTTTGCTCTCCAACATGCTGCTTAGTTCCGCCATGGATGGCCGCTTGGCGGGTTCGGGATGGATGCAGCGACTTACTGCTTCGCATATGACTTTGAGGTCCTCATAGTTTAAGTTTTTCAACTCAGGATCAACTACATAAGACATAACTTCTGGCAATTCCAGATACTCCTTTGCCTGCAGAATAGAGAATTTTCATTCTTCTTTTTGTTGTTTATGTCATCATATTATCACAAATTATTCAGGGATATTTCATGTCTTCAATATTTATTCACAGAAGAAGAAATTTAGATAGAGTTCAAACTTCCAGAAAGATTTCTTACCCAATCAACCAAGCATCCCTTCTCCTTGCAGTATGGGGGTCTCCCGCTGATTATTTCCAGTAAAAGCACACCGAAAGCATATATATTGCCTTGTACATCAAGATGACGCCCCTCAATGGAATCTGGAAGCACACATATAGCACCTTGGCTACCTATGGAGCCCGAGTTCTTTTCTGATCTTGTAAGAATACTTTTCCAACTTTCAAAATCAACCAGCTGCATTAGACAATAAAATAAAAAGATAATTCTGAGATTTGCACTTTTATGTGGTTGATCATAACATTCTTCCCATATCAAGAATCTGAATTTACTGGAAATGGATGGACATAACGTGTAATATTAAATTAATTATTGTGGCACAAAGAGTCTCTGTTACACTCATATCAGGATTCTTTCCTGAAGACTGCACATTTGCACAGCTAAGTCAGAAGTTCCCTACTCTAGGTCAATGGGATTACAGTGCTATAAAATTTAATAAGATCATATTTTCTCATTATTTCATAATAATGACACACAAGGCATGTGGTGTACCTTAGGGGAAAAGTCTTCTGTGAGATACACAGCACCAGAATTTAGCTCTGATATGGTAAATGGCGGATCAAGCTCTGTGTGAAGATATTTAAGTCCACGAGCAATGCCTATAACAATTTTCATTCGCCGTGTCCAAGATAACTGGCATCCTTCTCCATCTGTGCATGCAGTCAGGTTGATTTCACAGCTTGAGCTAATTAACATTCAAAAATTAATGACCAAATGGAGAAATTTTGACTTACAATGAAGGTGCTCATACAATGTTCCATTTGATGCGTATTCAACAACCAGCATCCTCGTAAATGGACTGCTTTCTCTACAATAGCCCAGCAATTTTCCAGTATTCTCATGATTTAATCTTGCCAAATCTGCCACCTGGGCAATTTTAACTTAAGCTTTTAGAACAGTCCAGTCTCAAAATTTCCAGTTGCATTTTGCATATATGCTTCCTTCTAAGAAAGAGATTCACACTTCTTTGCAGTAATAATGATAATTTACCTCTTTCTGAAAATAGAGCTCAAGATAGCCTGTCCAATGTTCTTCTTTAATGCAGAGGGATATAACAGCAATCTCAGGACCAGCTTTTATGGTGCCCTTGTAAACCAGACTGTCAGGAGAAGAGCCAATAATATTGCTGAAATCTTCACAAGCAACTTCAAGTTCTTGTCTGCTGAATCTCGCCACATCTTTCAACATCTCAGAATCTGAGCAGTGCCAACACACAAAAAAATGTATTACTCTTAACAAACTCTGTTGAAACTTTAATAGCACAAAAACATGGTCAAGAATTGATAGTAAGGAAGCAAACCTATGTACACTGTTATTTGGTCATTCTGGCTTGATGATTTTTTCCATGGGATAATGATAGAGGATTTGTTATTGCATCTTTGAAAAGCTGTTAGAAGACCAATAAGAAAAACAGAGCCCACCATGGTCCCTGTTACAATTTCCAAAGCCAACAGCCATGCAGGTTTTGATGCTCCCTCACGCTGCTTCGCCTTGAACTTGGATACATCTTCAGCAGGCTGGTCCTTAGTGTTGGATGCTTGATGGGATTTGGGATGTGGTGCACCAGCTAAATGAGCAGTTTAATAATTTTAAAATACTTAAGATATTGATTGTTACTAGCCACAAGATATGGTATAATCAAGTACGGTTTGCTTAAGGGTCTATACACCTCAAATCACCCCAATTAATTGCATTTTAACTGAGGCAAAGTACTGCGGAGAAGAAGCATAACACCTTATGCAATTCGTATTTATGTTTTAAAATGCCATTATCTGATACAGAAAAAAATGAATAAGATAATATTTTTCAAACATGGGACCTTTTATGATAAAAAGCAATGTTTTGATACTAAACAGGAACGTCTCAAGATCTTGAAATGCTATACTCATTCCAGATAAGTTAAAAAGGACAGTAATAACCAGACTATTGGACAGAGAATTTACAGAAGATCAAACTTCTAACATGTCTGTCTATTTCGCCAGACGAATTCTACCAAATCCATAATCGTCCCTCCAAAACCCAACCATCCATTGAGACATTTATGCATTCATATGGTCAAATCCACAGTTTAAGTACAGGAAAACATGTTCAAGAAGTAAATCTTGTTATACATACCACATTGCGCAGCAGAACGCTGTTTAGAATCTTTGTTTTCTAGGCAGTTCCCTTGGAAGCTTGTGCTGCATGTGACAGATTGAGGAGAAGTTGACATTACCGAACAAACAAACGCAACTGCAAAAAGGCATAGAATCTACCTCGGAAGATACTTCAAGCACTTAGGTATGCTTCCAATAAAGAAGTTATATGACAAATCTGCCACTTTTAATTGAGATGCTCGACACAAGCCAGTTGAATTCAATGCATACCTGAAGCAGATATGAATTATAAGCAACAAACATAAGAAAAATTAAAATAATTAAATCAAGGTTCAAAGTGACTTTATGCTCCACCATAAACTTTAATTCCTAGTCTATTTGGAAGCATTTCTTCTCCCAACTAATATTCTAATGATGCCGCCATTGCTTAGCAAAGTTCAATCATTTTCATAGAGTAAGCAAAAAGACAGGTTTTTACATTCAGAAAAAATATCCACCGAAACATTTACAGATGTCGCATGGGAAACAAGGACATACAAGGACTTATTAACAGGCACCAACTTTTTCCTTATTTAATTTTTTCCCTTTTTTCTCCTAAATGTCTGAAATAGTAAGCATCCAATCTCAAGTGCAAAATATGCCCTGAAAGGATAGATAGTAATTGACAGATATGAGATCACCAGCCAGATTGCCGCAGTTAGCAATTGACATTGCATATGCATTTGGAGTTAAAAATTGTGCTCATGATAGTAAGTTACGAAATGACATTGCATTTGGTCAATTCACTAACTGTTCTTAGTCTCAGTTATTATGCAAGTTCTAAATTGCAAAAGAAAAAAATGACTTGTTCCCATTTTATTTTACAATCAGAGAAGTTCGTATGGCAAATATTCTTGACTAAACAAGAGCAACTATTATCACTTATATCAACATAGGATATTATACTTACATTTCATGTGTGTTACTGTTAGATGAGGAATCTGAATCGCCACCAGCAGGAACAGTTCCTCGAATTCTATTCCTATCTAGTATAAGTTCCCTGAGGTTCTTCAAATTGCCAAGTTCTGGGGGTAAATGCCCTGTTAACCCATTGGACTGAAGGTTTCTACAACAACAAAGTGAATTTCAGTAAGAAAAAACAACCATGCCAAGCATTGAAGTTGAATCAGTAAAAATCTTTTACATTTTTATTATACTGCTTAGATTAGCAATCTCTGGAGGAATGGGACCCGTTAACTGGTTAGCTCCCAAGTCTAATGCCTTGAGGTACTTCAGCATGCCCAGTTCTCTTGGGATTGTCCCAATCAGATTGTTGCCATGTAGGAGTCTAGAAAAACCAAACATATGAAAATAAATTTAAAATGAAAAGTATAGAACTCCAACATAACATAGATTAAAATATCATTGGCAAGAAGGAACATACAATTCTTGCAAGTAGGTGATCCGACCCAATTCTGGAGGAAGATATCCCTTTATAGACGATGCAGTTATGTTTCTACAAAATAAAACAATAAAAGCACAACATTATCCTCTTAAATGCAACAAAGTACAATACACTGAGATCTTACTACAGGAAACTGTAACACATCTAATACTGAACCTAGATTAGCAAATACTCATTGTATCTTACATCTTTACAACATGGTCTCGAGTAGAAGAGCACCAAATGCCAGACCAGTTACAAGGATCTGCATCTAGGCCGTTCCAATCGTGCAAAACCATAAGTGGGTCTCCATATATAGCTTCCTTGAAGCGATTCAGTGCCCAAACTGAAAAATGCCCAGTCATCTAATTGAGTAACGCAACAAAGGGAAAAATACAACTCCATGAATAAGTATCATTTGGATACCAAATCTAAAAGTAAATTAAAACTTTCCAGGAATATGACGTTGCTCTGGAAATGACAATAAAAAAATGACTATAAATTATATCTTTAGACTTCCAGTGACTACATATTAGGGAGAATACAATCTATTAAGGCTCAACTTAGCCCGATGATACTAATTAGCTTGGCTGAAAAGAGTTCACTCTTCAAATAAATCAAAAGCAGCATTAATTGAAACATAAAGAATCCTAGCATCTCTTTTTTTCCCCCATTTTCTCAGCAAACACGCAGCTCTGCAAAACCAGAAAGAATCAAGATCTGAGAACTAGAGTAGCAATCAATACCTTCATCTTTCGGAAAAGGCTCACAGGTCACATAAGGAACAAGAGAAATTACAAAAAGAAGCAGCAATGAACTATCTGATCTCATTTTCTCTGCAACAAATGTCCACCACTCTTTGATTCTCACTCTTTCTTTCAATAGAACTCAGAAGACCCACAAGACTTCATTAAAACAACAACCAGAAAGAAATGAAAAACCCAAGAAAGAGCAAAAAGGTAACAAGAAAAGGGACTTGAAAAGAAGAAGAAGAAGAAGAAGACAGTATATTAAAAAATTAAGGATTTAACAGGTAAAACACAAAGTTCAAGGCTTTACATACTGTAATCTACAGAAATGGTGTTGATTTGTTAATGTTTAAACAAATACTTGTGCGAGTATAAATCCAAGATTTGGTAACTACCCGTGAAAGCAAAACTCACTTTAGGATAATGAGTAAAGAAGAAAATGTAGAAGTGTGAATGATAAAAGGAAACAAACCCAGATGTGAGGGAAACTTGGATTCAAAGAGAGGTTTCTGTTACTGCTCAATAGTTAAAATGGAAGAAGAAAAGGAAAGGACTGATAAAAAAAAGGAAGAATGTTGTTATGTTCTGTGATGTAAAAGAATGGCGGTTTTCTTTTCTTTTCTTTCTATCTATCTATCTTCTTTTTCTTTCTTTCTTTCTTTCCTCTTTTTCGTATTATTTATTTAAAAATTGAAATTTTGAGATTATTAGTGCAAAGTTTTTCTCGATGTTTACTGCTAATGATTGCATTAACAGAGTGCTTCATCTCGTTAGATGAGAAATTCAGACCATGAATACTTTGATACGATTAGTTCTTGGGTTATGTTTAAGTGCGTGCTGGAGCACTGTAAGCTTTTAGGTTTGCGGATCTCTTGGTCCAGATTATTAGGTTATGATGAGCTGTTTTTATTTTTTAAGGTCATGATGAGCTGTTAGGGTGCACACGGAGACTGAAAAACTGAGGAAAAATATTCCGAATCAAACTGTATTGTTCATTTTTTTATTAGAACCGAACTAAATTGAACCGTTAATTTTAATTTTAATAAATCTATATTTTTTTAATGATATCTAGACCTATAAATATACTATACTATTCTAAAACTGAATTGTATCGAAAGAATCAATATTTGAATATTTAAAATTTAGTATATATAATAACTAACAAGTTATATATAAAATTATTTATATTTTTATAGGTTTATGATACAAATGTAATATAACTTAAATTTATAATTATATAAAGTTTAATTCAATAAAATTTAATGATAATAAAATTTATTAATTATTTAATAAAAATAATATGACATTTATAATAGCAATGAATTTAAATAATTGAAACTTTTATAATGCTAAAAATTTTATGATAGTAGTGTAAAACTTGAATCTATAATTTAATTTATATAAGAATTTAAACTAAGTTTACCATCAAATCAATAAATTTTCTTTGCTATTAATATAAAAATACAAAAATATACTAATTATATTATATTAAACTTACATAATAATTTAAAATTATATTAATAAATAAAATATATCTTTAATAGATATACTTAATAAACTCATATATTTATATACTTTATAAATAATGTAGACAATATATATATATATATATATATTGAAATTAAATAATCATAAAATTACATATTTATAACTATATACTTATAAATTTATATATCTAATAATTTAAATTTTAAATATTACTGTATTATTAACTTACAATATATATTTATATTATTTTTTAGCAATATAATTAAATTTTATTAAATTTTATACTAATATAAATTTTATTTAATAAATATTATTTATGGGTTGTAACACAATTATAATATAAATTTTAGCAACTACTAAGATATATTATATTATTTTCTCATCAATACACTTATATTATATATATTGATTTAAATTTTATTAATAAATAATTTATATAAGTCCATAACATATTTATCATATAAAATTTAGCAGTTATTAATATCATCTTTCTTCATCATATAAATCTTCAAGTATATAAATTTATATTATATATATATATATATTAATCATATATATTTAACAATTGATATCATTTTTCTTATTTTCTTAATTATATTAGTTATATTTTTTTTGTAATCATTCAAATTTAATTATATCATTTTTAATTCTCGACTATAGTAATATAACTTTTTTTTTGTTATCATTTAGTCTAATATGTTTCTTTAAAAAAATTTAAAACATCTAAACATAAAATGTTAAAAAAATACTTTATATTTGATCTGGAAAAATTTTAGTTAAAATGATTGTCAATGATTAATTACTATTTATTTTTGTTGAACATTAATTAAGGAATTTATTATGGTGTTTTCCATCAAGTTTTGTTTTTGTAATCAAATTTTTATGTTTACATTTATTTTATTATTCAAGTATCGAACTATTTGTATTGTACTGTATTGTTTAGTATTGAAAGAATCGAAAAACTGTATCGAATTACCCCTAATTTTCAAAATAATACAATGCAGAGATTTATTTTTTGGCAATACAATACAAAACAATACTTATATTTAAAAATCTTCAACATTTCAATATGATTCTAGAAATTTTGCAATGTTCAGATTAGATCAGACCGTGTACACCCCTAGTTTTAAAGATATACATCTTAGAAAATTAAAAAAACTTATTTTTATAAGGTAAAAAATTAAAAATGTATGTTAAAAAATATATTTTTTACATAAATAAATAGCGATAAATTTACGAAAAAAATAAAAAAAATTAATTTAGAGAAAAAAAGAACAGTCTAATTGAAATTTTTAAAAATATATTTTAAATTCAGTTAATATGAAATAAAGTTAAAAATTAAAAAATATTTTTCATACGTTAATGATTCAATTCTAATTTTTTTTCTTTTTTTTTTTGTTTAATTCAAAAAATAAAAGGAGTACAATGAAATAAAAAAAATTAAAATTTAGAGACATTAATAGGACCCAAATGAGCTTATTTATTACAAATCATGAAATTAATAGATGTAAGCACGCAGCAGTTAATGGGCCCCACAGAGGCAATTGAGCCAATAATCATGTAACACGTCCCACTTTCTTCGAATCCCGCCGTCAATCATTAGCAATATTTCTAACACTGTCCACACGATATGATATCTATGTTCTCAGTGAACATATCACGATTTGATACTGTAATTTTCACATCTAATAATTCTAATTTACCGTTCGCATTTGATTAATTTTCACTATTATCATAAGAGCGATAATCAACAATATTATTGCTCATTAATAGGAGTTGCTTGTGGTTTGGTAAAAAAATTTTAAGAGTTTTTTCTAACCAAGACTCTCACCCTTTTCCTCTTCAATACTACCTTATTTTATATATATAATTGATGTCATTTTATGAAATTTAAATTTTCTTTTTTCAATTTTACCTTTATATTTATCAATCTAAAATTATTAATATTCTATAAAATTTTAAAGTTATTATCTTTTAAAACTAAGAGTAATTCAGGCTAATTAATCACTTATTTTTTTTAAGTTTATGACTAACCATTAGTTTCTTAATTTAAATAAAATTACTTAAAGTTTGATTGATATTATCGCATGTGAGAATATGAGATGTCTTGAGATCCCGTGCTCTCATTACCATCAATTAATATTAGTGGGAATTTAATATTTTTATAGTGTGTATAAAGGGGATGACTTCTCCTGTAATATAGCCCACGACCTATTGAATCTCTCAATAAAAAAAAATTACTTAAAACGTCAATCATACAAAAACATAAGAAATATGTATTTAATAAAAAAAATATCAACTAATGCTTTCTGTTAGAGATTTGAAGCAAACTAAGTTTGAATATCAATGCTCTTTATAAAACATATGATATTGTGAGTTCAAATATGGAATTCGTTATTGCAATTTGCAATTTTCAATGTGTTAATCAATCATATGGAAGTAATTTTTAACTAAAGTAATTGTGCAATTTTGTGATAGATCAAAATTGTAGGGTGGAATAATTAGTCATTGAGGTACTAATTGATCTTATTCTTTACTCATAGTCCATGTAGTATTATAATATATATTATTATTTTCATTTATCACATTTAATTGCATTTTATGAAAGTGTGATTTTGATATGAAATTGTATTCGGTCGGTATAAAATAATAAAATACTTTTACTCTGCGTTTTACTTATTTTTATATAATTATTATATGTATCTTTAATTTATACATAAAATCGACTAAAACTAATTATATTTATGCTATTTGTCAATGAACAATAAATAAATAAAGACCATTACATCATTTAACAAGAGATAGGAAGACACCCACGAAAGACTACACAAATTTGGCTACAAGAACTACCATATCTTTGGCTTGTCTACCAAATAAAATGAACATTATTGAATGGGTAAAGTTATTAAATATTGTGACCATAGTTTCCTAAACACTACCTATAATAATTTTCTTGATTTTATAGTATACAATATTTCTATATTGAACCTTTTCTCTTTTCTTTCTCTCTTTTTTTTTTTAACATGAGCAAGAGTTTCTTTCATTTATTTGATTGGTGACACTATACATTAATGGATAGTTAAATTATGAAGTATCCTTATACTTACAAATTACAATGCTTCCAAGCAATATACCCTTTTTTTTTTTTGGGTAGTATTTTTAAAGCAAAAGAGGAGCCCCAAGATTTTGAATCTCATTATTCTAAAAAAAATAATTAAAGAAACCCAACATTTCTAAAAGATGACCCGTGCTCTACCTAACCAATGTGATTTTGTTTTCCTCATCTTGGCCAATTGCTTTTCTTTTCATTATGAATTTATGACCACCCTTGTCTTTTTAATTAATGCTACTTATGTTTAGGGAGAAAGATAATGACTTTTTTTTTTTTAATTTGAAATCTGAGATCTCCTCAATTTATATATTAAACAGTTAAAACTAATTTTGATTAAATTGGAAGAGTTTCACACTCGTATACATTCTATTGCATAAAAAGATAATGACTACATATATATATATATAATTGCATTAAAAATTTAATTTTCTTTATCCAATCCCATTTTGTAATATATCACTTAATTCTACTATATATCCCCTGCAATTATAAATAAATGAAGTAATTTTATATATCTAATTATGTGGGCAATATTAGGATTGATCCCTTTTGTTTTAGCTAAATGGCTAAATGGAATGGGATTATAGGATGTCGCCTTCACTATCAAGGTGGATTAAAAACAATAAATTTTCAAAGTTTGGTTAAAAGCGATGCTTAAAAAATATTTAATTTTTTTGTAACTTTATTCAAATTTATTAATTTTAACGATTTTTAAAAATTAGTTGACATTTTCATCCATATTTAATAATATTTTATTTGCTGATGATTTCATCTACTATTAACTTTTGCCAAGAAAAAATTTTAGGGAAAAATAATAATTAACCACTAAAATATAATAAGAAAATTATAAGTAATTATTAAAATCTGTGTAAAATTTTCAAATGCCTAAAGCTGGGGAGACAAGATTTGTACATTAAGATAGTCTGGAAGTTCCATCAAAACAAATAGGAAATATCTTCTCTTAATGGTCCCTTAATCATGTTGATGGAAACCAACCTTTAATTTGAAATTACAAATTTAGTCATTTTGACAAAACAATCAATCATTAAAGTTTATATGCTCTTGAAAAACATCATTTTAAAGTAAATGTTGGAGTTCAAGATTCAATAATCACACCCGTATATCTCAATTAGATCGATACAGATTTAATGGTCTCATCATAATCCTGAGTTCAAAGCCATTAATCCAAAAGGAGTAAGTACTAGAGTTGTAATTGAGTCAAGTTGATACAATGTTAAATTCGAATTCGACTCGATTAAAAAATCTAAAATTAGAAACTCGAAATCGATTGAGTTTCTTTCAATTGTTCGAAACTCGACTCGAAAAATATTCGAGCTGCTCGACTCCGACTCTATAAAACTCAAATTAACTGAAAAATTTAATAAATTATGTACTCGACTCTAATTGACTCGATTAAGTTTGAATATATTAAAATACTAAAGATATAAAAATAATTTAATAAATAAAAAAATAATAATAATTGATTAAGGTTGCGAGCTTCTTAAGTTGAGTATAATGATATTCGAATTTGATTCGATAAACTATTTGAACTCGACTCAATTAATTCTGAGTCGAATTCGAATATTTTACGAATCGAACTCGAATAGTTTAAATGTTATTTAATATAAATAATTATAAATATAAACTAATTGTATTACCACTTTTTTTAGAAAGAGTTTAATGAATATGTAATTAATTTGATGATAGAGAAAAACTACATAAATTTAAAATTCTTTCATTAATAACAAAAAAAATTTATCTCAAAGCCAAAACAGTGATAAAACGGAAAAAAATAATTTTTTATTGATATCTAAAATTTCAATAGAGTGAAATTAATTTCATTTTTTTATAAAACAGATGGAGCGGAAGGGAAGGAATACGAAGCTAAGGAACAAAAGCTCCATGTGATGATGTTGATTTGGGACAATTTTAGTTTTGACTTTATATATGGGATTTAATTTTATGAGTAGATATGTGGCATTGAAACATAGGAGACCGATGCATGGTCGTCTTCCACATTGAGTTGGAGAAAATTCTGTCCCATATTCTAACGGTGATGAAGCTCAGTTCGCGTTGGAATTTAGATAACGGGTCTCAGACCAATACCCTCTGTGTTGGTTGGTTGCTTAAATCACTTGCTCATTAATTGCTTTGCTCACTACCATTTATGGTCCACCGTTGGGGGTAGATTGATGGGGGCCTGTGTCAATTAAATTTCATGGGTTTGAAGGCAAAATAATTTTTATGACAACCAAGTTTTTAGTTGGATCATAAAACTTCGTTATTCACGTATTCTCCTTTTCTTTTATTTTTTGTATTAGGAGTTAATCTGAAACAAATCGGGTAAAATTTTCAAAGGGTATTTAAGATAGTTATATTTGTATATTCCGAATTTAAATTCGAAAATTTTAATTAAATTAAAAAAGATTAAGCCCTTTTCTTTATATTTAATGTAAGAAGAAAACAAAAATCAAAGGTTGGAGAGTTTTCACTCGTTACCTAGTAGGTGCATTAGAGCTTAGGAAGTTCTAAAGACGTCATGATAAGAAATATTATGTGATATTTATTATTGATTTTGAATTCTTTTTATTTAATTGAATGATGTTTTTAATTTTTTTATAAATTATTTTTCTCAAAAAATTAGTTATCTATCTATTATTATAAAGAAACAATTTTTAAAATTTTTTAAAAAAATTTCTTAAAAATAATTTTTTCAAACACAATCCATAGTTTTGCTGCCGGAGGATAACAAAAGCCTTGTATAAGGGAGGACATCGCCTTGGTTTAGTCTAGTCTAGCTAATAAGCCAGCCGCCTTGCCTACTACAAGAACATAACCCTGTCCCTGACAAACATCACTCAGTGCTTTAATTTCCCACGGACAGGGAACATCTTGTTTGACAGCTTGGACAAGAGGAATAGGCGGACAGATTCCAGTCCAGAAATACATCCATCATGCTGATCATGGAAGCAAAAATGTTTCTTTTGTGAATTGATTTTTGGCATATGAAGTTTGATGGTTACATCGAGTAAAAGAGCTTCTTTATAACTTGACCCATTAAACAAAAAGGATGAGTTTTTTTTTTTTTTCAATTCTACCATATTCTATATTTGTATTTGATAGACCTATTAAGGGGATAAATTCTTTACTTCCGAGCAAATTAAAAACATTTGTTTGGAGCAATGAGCATAAATATTTATACATTTGAAAGATTGCCCGTGGTTTCTTACATTTTATACTTAATCATGAATTTGTCAGCAGAGAGTGCTAAACAAACTAAGTTTTTCTGTGCAAACAGGCCCAAATCAGGCTTTTAAGTTTTAGTGCAGTCATATCTTGGCCCAAGTAAAAATGATCCAATTCTAGAAGCCCAACAATTCCCTAATTCCCCTTGCCATTTTCATATATATAATTGCTAAAAATAACCTCTAATTTTAAGATTGTATCAAAATTAAATTTTTATTTTTTTCATTTAAATACATAAATTTTTAAAATTTTATTAATTTATGAATTTCGACAAACTCTGCTGATATGATATAAAATTCCGACAAGATTAAAAATATTATGCTGATTAGAAAATTAAGTTATTTTAGAAATTTTAAAATACTATTGTTTTTTATTTTCTAAAATTTTAAAACCTAAATATTTCCAGTGAAACTTTATTGACAGTAAAATTTTTATTTTTCCTTACGCTGCTGACCAGACAATTCTTGAGTATGACAACTATATGTATTATTTTTCAAATTTAAAAAGAACTTTAGGTTTTAAAACTTAAAAAAAAATAAAAATGATGTTTTAATGTTTTTAAAATAACTCAACTCTTTTATCAGCTTTCTAATTAACACATTTTTTTAATCTCGTCGGAATTTTTATGTCATATGAATAAATTTCATCGGAATTTGTAAATTAATAAAATTTTAAAGATTTGTACTTTTAAATAAGAAAATAGAAAATATAATTTAATTTTAATATAAACTTAAAAGTTTATATTATTTTTGGTAATTTCTCCCATATCCTAATTAATTAGGTTGCGTTCTTTGAATACATATTTCAGTTGCTTTATATATTTGAATTCAAAGGGAGGAATACTTATCAAAGACTATCATAAAGAAGGAAACCAAATGTAAATCACTAATTAATTAATGCAAGTTGAAAGTTCTTTAAGACTATAGTAGAAAGCTTTTTGAATCTAGGAAAAGTGGAATATTCAATTTACTTTCATTTCATGGCATTGATTTCTGAACCCTCCAAATAAAGATTAGTCAAAACTATACAGTAAGACTTCCTTTCCATCTTCCTGTTTCAAGTCACGTTGCAGATTAGGATTCATGTGCTCATCGATCCAAGGAGAAATTTAATTATGTACTTTTTTCCCCTTTAATTGTAGAAATTTATAATTCAATTTCTACTATTAATTTTGAATTTTTAAGATGAAAATTAGTTTTCATACGTAAGGTGACAATGTATTATTGATTGTTGTAAATAAATATACAAATATCATTTAGATAAAAATAATTTTTAAATTAAATTACATTGACATGAATAAATCACCATATAATTTTTAATTATATGCATATTATCTTTAAGGAGTGAGATAAAATACTATATAAATTTTTGCGAATTCAAACCCTAAATATAAAATGCTTTTAAAAATTTGAAAATGGATATTTCATTCTTTTTATAAGTCCATTCGATATATGTTCAAAAAATAAAAATTTATTTGACGTGAATTCAAATTAATTTGCTGCTTGTTAGACGATAGGATATATTAATTTCAAAAATTAAAAAAAAAAAGGAAGAAATTGCACGCATATTGTTAATGATGGAGACACCTAATATAGACACAAAATTCTACGTGGATGTAGACATGAAAAATGCTAAGGGGGCATCCAAATTGGCGCCGTGCATGAATTGAAGATATATAAATGTGTAAAAGGGAATTAAATGAGCATCCACTACTCATAAAAAGCCATCACTTTATACTTTTATTCACGTACTTTATTGTTACTTTTTCTGCATCCACGCTGGCTTACTATCTATACCTTTAATTCATATATATTTAGGCAGAAGATTAGGACTATTTTCTGTTAAGACAATATTGGCTGCGACATGACATGTTTTCCAGATTATTCGGGTTGGCATATCTCAATATGGAGTCTTCTCACTGCATTCTCTTAATATAGATAGAAGTTATTATCTTTACGGTGAATATAACTGTATAAAGAAAGGATTTTCTTTATTGTGTACTCTATACGTCAACGGAATCTCCTAATAAAAAGAAGAATTTTCACAGAATACTCATTTTTAAAAGATTTTTTCAATTTTGTCAACAAAACTTTAGTATTTTCATTCCAAATTTTTGTATTTTAATTTTTATTATTTTTTTCAAATAAAAATATTTCACTATGTATTTAATATATTTTTTATTTAATTAAGATAATTATTTTTCACATTTTAAACATGAATTAAAAATTTTATTAATTTGCATAGCCACAATTTGTCTTTATGTATGTATTTATTCATTTTTTAATCATTATTTAATTAACTTAATTAGCAAAAAAAATATATAAACTGAAATTTAATTAACTTAAATACCAAAGTAAACTTTGAATAAATCTTAATTAAATTTTTTTTTGTAAACTTATATTTAATTAACTTAATTAATGTTATTTACTTTGGTAAAACCTTGAGTAAATCTTTGGTAATTTTTAGTTGAGAGATTGACTTGATATTGGGTAAATCTTGAATAAACATCGGGTAAATATTTGATAAATCTTATGTAACTTCAACTTTAATAAATTTTCTTATAAACATTGGGTAAATCTTGAGTATTACTTGAATAAACTTTAAATAAATCTTTAATAAACCTTTTGTGACTTCAATTTTTATTAATTTTTTGGTAAATTTTCGATAAATCTCGGATAAACTTTTGATAAATACTCGGTAAATCTTAAGTAAATTTTGGATAAATTTTATGTAATTTCAACTTTAATTAATTTTGTAGTAAATTTTAAGTAAATCTCGGGATAAATCTTGGATAAATTATATATAACTTTAATTTTCATTAATTTTTTGGTAAATGTTGGGTAAACCTCGGGAAATTTTTGGGTAATTCTTGAGTAAATATTGACAAATTTTAAATAAACCTCGTGTAACTTCAACTTTCATTAATTTTCTTGTAAACATTGGGTATAACTTGAGTAAATCTTAAATAAATCTTTGATAAATCTTGTGTAACTTCAATTTTTATTAATTTTCTTGTAAACATTTGATATAATTTAAGCAAACATTGAGTAAATCTTTGATAAATTTTTTGTAAATTCAATTTTCATTAATTTTATAGTAAATCTTATCTTGAGTAAATTTTGGGTAAATTTTAGACAAAATTTGGGTAATTTTTTGATAAACCTTGATAAATATTGAGTAAATCTTGTGTAATTTTAATTAATTTTCTGGTATATATTGGATAAATTATGTATATAACTTGAGTAAACCTTAAGTAAATATTTGATAAATCTTGTGTAACTTCAATTTTTATTAATTTTCTTATAAACATTGAGTAAATATTTGATAAACTTTTTGTAAATTCAATTTTCATTAATTTTGTAGTAAATATTAGAAAAATTTTGGATAAACCTTGGACAAATTTTAAGTAATTATTTGATAAACTTTTGTAAATATTGAATAAATCTTGTGTAATTTCAACTTTAATTACTTTTCTGGTATATATTATGTAAACCTTCAGTATAATTTGAATAAACTTTACGTCAATTTTTTATAAAACTTTTGTAACTTCAATTTTCATTAATTTTGCAGTAAATTTTAGATAAATTTTGGGAAAACCTTGATTTTCAGTATTTTTGAAAAAAACTTTGTGTAGATTGTATTTTTTTAAAAAAAACTTTGAGGGGCAATATTTTTGTAAATATTTACTATTTTTTTCCATTTTTGTAAAATTCTTTAAAAAAAATGAGTAAATTTTTGTATTTTATCTTTTATGGACAGACTACTTATCTTTTTAAAACCTTTTGAACTATGAAGGCATTTTTAATGATAGAATATTGTTCATTTGGAATGAAATCCATTAAGGTTGATGAGATAGATAATTAAACCTTGGACAAACCTTAATTAAAAAATATGTAAATTTGTATTTAATTAACTTAATTAAGGTTATTTACTTTAATAAAATCTTGAATAGATCTTTGATAATTTTTAGTTGAGAGATTAACTTGATGTTGGATAAATCTTGGATAAATATTGGATAAATCTTATGTAAACCTTATGTAACTTTAATTTTGATAAATTTTCTTATAAACATTGAGTAAATCTTGAGTATAACTTGAATAAATTTTAAATAAATGTTTAATAAATCATTTATGACTTCAATTTTCATTAATTTTATAATAAATTTTGAGTAAATCTTGGATAAATATTCGGTAAATCTTGAGTAAACTTTATGTAACTTCAATTTGCATTAATTTGTGGTAAATTTTAAGTAAACCTCGAGTAAACTTTAAAATAAATCTTGGATAAACATTTTATAACTTTAATTTTCATTAATTTTTTGGTAAATATCTGATAAATTTCAGGTAATTCTTGGAAAAACTTTAGGTAATTCTTGAGTAAACCTTGGTAAATCTTGAGTAAACTTTGTGTAACTTCAAATTTCATTAATTTTCTTATAAATATTAGATGTAACTTGAGTAAACTTTAAATAAATTTTTGATAAATTTTGTGTAACTTCAACTTTTATTAATTTTCTTGCAAACATTTGATATAACTTAACAATGAGTAAATCTTCGATAAATTTTTTATAAATTCAATTTTCATTAATTTTGTAGTAAATTTTGAGCAAATTTTGGGTAAATATTTGGTAAACCTTGGTAAATATTGAGTAAATCTTATGTAATTTCAATTTTAATTAATTTTCAAATATATATTGGGTAAATTCTATGTATAACTTGAGTAAATCTTAAGTAAATTTTTGATAAATTTTGTGTAACTTCAACTTTTGTTAATTTTCTTGTAAACATTAAGTAAATATTTGATAAATATTTTGTAAATTCAATTTTCATTAATTTTGTTATAAATCTTGGGTAAATTTTAGGTAATTCTTTGGTAAATTTTCATAAATATTGAGTAAATCTTGTGTAATTTCAATTTTAATTACTTTTCTGATATATATTAGGTAAATTTTGGGTATAACTTGAATAAATTTTAAGCAAATTTTTTATAAAACTTGTGTAACTTCAATTTTCATTAATTTTGGGTAATAAATCTTGATTTTTATTAATTTTGAAAAAAACTCTGTGTAAGCAATGTATTTGAAAAAAAAACTTTAAGGGGCGATATTTTTGTAAATATTTATCATTTTTTTCATTTTTGTAAAATTTTTTAAAAAAAAAGAGTAAATTTTTGTATTTTATCGTTTATGGACAAACTACTTATCTTTTTAAAACATTTTGAACTATTAAGGCATTTTTAATGATAGAATATTGTTCATTTCGAATGAAATCCATTAAGGTTGAGGAGATAGATAATTGATCCTTTTTTATTAATTAATTATCATTAATCAAGGACTCACTAAGTCTTGATCATTCAGATTTTAGATATGGATTAAGCTTAAGATGTTAAGATCATCCAAGATTTGCTTATTAGGCTAATTAATTATATTGTGTAGATGGATTAGTACTAATTAATTAATAAAATTGAAATAAAAAGACTCGAGCAAATTGAGTTCTCCATGTCCCTAAGAGAAAATTTTATATCTAACCGCATGTCTTTTGCTTTCATAAAGTGATTAATTAATTGCTTCGACTTAATTATATAGATAAACAAAATTTAAGAAAGAAAGTTGAATCGAAGAGAAATTTTTTAGTAAACTCAGTCTATCACATTATCCGTAAACTAATCTAATTACAAAGTAATATGTATATATGTTGTATTCACATCAACCAATAAAAATAAACTAATTAAATACATATCACCATATATTTAATTAATTTATAGATAATATGATAGATTGACTATATACATCTCTGTATTGAGTAAATATTTGATAAATCTATTGTAAATTCAATTTTTATTAAATTTTAGGCAAATTTTGGGTAAATTTTAGGTAATTATTTGGTAAACTTTAGTGAATATTGAGTAAATATTGTGTAATTTTAACTTTAATTACTTTTCTGATATATATTAGGTAAATTTTGGGTATAATTTGAATAAACTTTAAGTAAATTTCTTATAAAACTTTTATAATTTCAATTTTTATTAATTTTGTGGTAAATTTTGGATAAACTTAAGGTAAACCTTGATTTTTAATAATTTTAGAAAAAACTTTGTGTAAGCGATATTTAAAGGCGATATTTTTATAAATATTTACCTATTTTTTCCATTTTTGTAAAATTCTTTAAAAAAATGAGTAGATTTTTGTATTTTATCTTTTATGGACAAACTACTTATCTTTTTAAAACATTTTGAACTATTAAGGCATTTTTAATGAATTGTTCATTTGGAATGAAATCCATTAGGGGTGATGAGATAGATAATTGATCCTTTTTTATTAATTAATTATCATTAATCAAGGACTCACTAAGTCTTGATCATTCAGATTTTAGATATGGATTAAGCTTAAGAAGTTAAGATCCTCCAAGATTTGCTTATTAGGCTAATTAATTATATTGTGTAGATGGGAATAGTACTAATTAATTAATAAAATTGAAATAAAAAGACACGAGCAAATTGAGTTCTCCATTTCCCTAAGAGAAAATTTTATATCTAACCGCATGCCTTTCGCCTTCATAAAGTGATTAATTAATTGCTTCGACTTAATTATATAGATAAACAAAATTTAATTAAGAAAGTTGAATCGAAGATAAATTTTTTAGTAAATTCAGTCTATCATATTATTCATAAACTAATCTAATTAAAAAGTATCATGTATGTATATTGTACTTACGTCAACTAATAAAAATAAATAAATTAAATATATATCACCATATAATTAGATTAATTTATAAATAACATAATAGGTTAAATCTATATATCTCCCTATCGAATCCTATTTTCTAAACAAATATATAACATATATATATATATATATATATATATATATAAGCTAAAATCAAAGTTGGCATGCTTCTAGTTAATCTATTCAGTTGACTCACTTTTCCACCAACCAATCCGAGACACGTCATCATGTTAAACTCATTAATTTATTCTATGATGAAAAAGGAGACAATAGCAAAGGAAACAACTATGGAGGAAGAATAGAAGTGGCCTACCATACTCTACTGTGGTCCCTAAGCATGGTGCACACAATTAAACCCATCTGAGCTCTGACTTAAATTGAGAAACAAATAAATTGTTTTTTTTTTATAGAAAAAGACATTATAACCGATAAATTTTTGTTTAATGGCATAAATTTGATGACCATATTTGTAAAATTTTAAGTGGGACCCTTATATTAAAAAAAATATTATGAAATAATCCAGAGTCTTCAATTTTTAAATTATTTCTTTTCATAAGTAAAAGGGTTTTTTTATTTTAAATTATTTTATACATGATAAATATAAGTTACATGAATATCTCATTGCCTAATTTTATAGTTTTTCAAGTAGCCCACCGAATTTTGCCAGTGAAAGAAAATTAATAAGCCTCTAAATAGTATACCTCTTTCCGCTTCAAAACCAAATTAAACTTTTCTTTTCTATTGTCAATGGCAAAAGTTTTCCCTCAAAGACCCATATTTTCTTCTGCTTTCATGACTTTCAAGAGAGAAACATTTACTGTATGGATGAAATCACTGGTCTGCCATTCTAATGGTTGCACTGTCTTTGATTCTAATGGTGAGATCGTTTATCGAATAGAAAATTACGATAAAAAGTGCAGCAATGAGGTGTATCTAATGGATCTTCGAGGCGGAGTTATTGTAACCATAAGAAGAAAGGTAAACTTATGATATGTATTTATTAATTATATCCATTTTTTTTAAATGGGTTTTCATTATTTTTTGAAATTACTTGCAGAGATTATTAGTTTTCGGACGTTGGTGTGTTTACAGATGGAATTCTACAAATGTGAAAAAGGAGAAGCCATGGTTTGAAGTCAAAAGATGTTGCAGAATTTGTATGGGGAATTTAGCCTGTGAAGTTACTGTAGGGTTTGACAAGTATTGGATTGTGAAACTGGAACATAAAGCAGCTTTCAGGATTGTAGATTTTGATGGAGATGTAGTTGCAGAGGTGAGTTTAATTGATTGTCAAAATTTTCAGTTAATTGATTTGTTATAATTTAATCCTGAAAATGGGATTATCAATAGAATTATGTATATATGTGCAGGTGAAACAGAAGCAATCATCAACAGGAATCGCATTAGGAGATGATGTGTTGAGTTTGATTGTGGAGCCACATATTGATCACTCCTTTATCATGGCAATTTTGACTGTCTATGGATTAATCAACAGCAAAATGTAGATTCATAATTATTTTTTTGTTCATAAGAATTGTGAGAGAATGCATGCAGGTCCAGCTACCTGCCTATAGCCAGCTAATTCCCTTTCTGTAAATACTTATTTTTGCTAGCATTTTTCCCATATTATAATCTGTAAAATTGTAATTCTTTTCACAAATTGAAAATTAATAATATATAAAAAGAATTCAAAATCCACCATCAATCCATCGATAACAATGTATATTTATGAATTTTTATAAATATTTTACATTCAGAATCTTTTTAAAAAAATCTGCATCTTACGGATTCATCATTATTTTAAAAAAGTTTTTTCATGACTCTGATACCATATTATAATTGGACAGATAAAAATTAATAAACTTAATAATTGTCAATTCATTATTACTTTAAAACGATTTATGTCAGTTTGAAATATAATTATACTTGGTTCTTCTATCCTTTAAATTATCTTAGTAGAAATTTCTTGAATAGGTCAAGATATTTTTCTCCAAGTAGAAATTTCTGAATATCATGGTATAGTTGTCTTTGATGTGGAACATCTTTGAAAAGAGGGAAGACGTGCACATGTGTGTATGTAATATATAATTAAAGACCAGAAAAAATTATTGCAAATTCCATTGTGTTGTAGGGAAATCCTGGATAAGTTCATTAATTCATTTAATTTCTGATGAATAAAAATGGCCTACAACCCATGTATGTTATGCCGTGGAGAAAATGCCACCTCTGGCGAAAAGACAGGAAAATGAAATATATGATTAATTCGGTTTGCACATTTAAGAATAAAAACAGACATTAATAATGCCAGAACATAATACATGACAACACACATAAGTTGTCTCAAACAAAGACAACAACATTGGCCACTGAAAACTATACCAATTTATAAGGCACAAGGCTTCAATTTTAAAAGAAATTTTTAAATATATTCTGTCTATTACATCATCTGTAATTTGATGAATATAGAATGTTAAAAACATATCAATTAATGCATGCCTACCATTTTCCCAACATGCCAAGTTCTAGTATTTCAATTTGATGTGTACATGCTTACCCTTTGTCTCCTACACTTTTCTCACAAGCTTTCGTTGCATATATTCAACACTATCAGCTACAGTTGTATTCTAGCTATCTCATGCCATCATTGATAGGAGGAAGGTTCCGAACAGAGACACTTCATGAGAAGCAAAGCTTCTATGTGCCACTGTATTCTATCTCATATTTTTTTTTTTGTTGCCATCTACCATTTGTGGGATAAAGGTATTGAATCTGAGATACTTCATAAGGGTAAAGCCCCATATATCACTAGGGCGGAAGCTCTAGACTCCATCTCATATATATATATATGAAGCTTTAATTCCATAGTGGCACCCACGTTAATTAATCGGTGAAACAATGTTCAACTAATTATGTCTAACCCAATTAAATGTCCTTAAGATTTGGTACTATTCTTTTGAAAGAGGTGATTGGTATTAGAAACTATTTAATTTTAGCTATTTAATGGGAAAATGAAGGGATATATCCTTTTTGCCTTTGGTGCATAAAATAAAACAATATTGAAAATTGTAGATTAATGATAATAATATATATTTTATTATTTTATTCATATTAATTAATGTGGATATAACAATTAATAAATGAAAAAATTATTATTTGTCTTCCGTATTTTGATATAATACACTAGTAACCGTTTAAATTTAAAAAATATATAATTTACCCCATTTGAATTCGACATAATACATTAGTACCCCGTAAGATTTTAAAAAAATATTCTTTTTTTACTTAGGGAGTATTAGTCTAACAATCAAATTTGTAGGGATGTATTAGTGCAATATGTCAAAATTAGGTAAATAATATAATTTTTAAATATAAATAAAATACTAGTGTATTATATCAAATTAAAGAGAGGTAAATTGTATATTTTTTAAATTTCAGAGATATACTAGTCCATTATATCAAATTACAAGAGACAAATATCAATTTTCTTTTTAATAAATATATATATATATATATATATTACTATATAATTGAATTAGGCTAATAGATTAAATCTATTTAAAACTTTCTCACTTAGTCGTTTCCCAATATTATTAGAGACTTTCCTTCATCCTCCCAATTGTTCTACTTTGACACTTTAATTTAAAATGCGAAAAAGCGAAAGTCAGCACTCCATAAAAAAAGATATTCGCTACAGGCATGGATAATATATATATATATATATATATATATATATAAACATGTTCATTGATTAAAGAATAAATAATATATTTTATATGAAATTATTCTCAAATTTATGCATGTTAATTTGATTAATTATATTTCAAATTGTATTTCTTGAAGAAGAAAAGAATCTTGTGGATCAGATTATCAAAATACTGGGATAAAATTATACACAGGCATATCATAAACGTGATTATATCTAAATCATAATCATCTAAATTAATTAACGAGAGCTAACTCTATTTTATTATCTTTTTGATATAAAGAGTCCGTATAAAAATTTGAAATCTAAACTTTAGTCATCAAACCATATTCCTTAAGTGCATCTGGTGTAAATTAAACTTGATACTTTAGAACTATTAAATCATCAACTTTTAATTTCAATCATTCATTATTAACGGATGAAATTAAAAATTTATAATCCAATAGTTTTAACGCACCCGGTATAAATTATACCGGGTGCACCATAAAATTAGTCTAAAACTTATTGGTTGATTCTATTTTTTTTTTTCTTCCCCATTATCGCATATTCACCGCCAGGAACGAAGGGAAGGGGACAAGGACCCAGGTCCCTTTAAAAAAAAAAAAAAAAAACTATATACATATATAGAAATTTAATTCAAATATTAAAAAAATTTAATAAAAAAAATTGAATTTAATTAAAACTATTGGATTATAAATTTTTAATTTCATCGAATGAATAGTTAAAATTAAAAATTAATAATTTAATAGTATAATTTACCTACAGTGCACCACACCACATAAATAAATCCTCTAAAATTTCTCCTCACTTTTCCCATTAAATTATTCTGGCTTCGTTTTTCACCGCACATATATATATATACACGTAAACCCCACATCTTCCAATTAAATTATTCTGGCTTCGTCTTTCACCACACATATATATAAACGTAAACCCCACACCATTCAAATAGCTCAATACTCTCATCCAGAAAAAGAAAACCAAACTCTCTCTCTCTCTCTCTCTGCAGCTCAGAGTAAGCCAAACTGAGTTTCAATGGCCAAAGTTCATCCTCTAACTGTCTCATCAACACCAGCTGATCCATCATCTTCTGCTTGCAAAACTTCAAAGACAGAAAGCTTCACCATATGGATGAAATCTCTGGTTATGCAAGCCAATGGATGCACTGTTTATAATGAAGATGGTGAGGTTATTTATAGGGTAGATAACTATGACACCAAAGGTAGCACTGAGGTATATCTCATGGATCTTAAGGGCACAATTGTTTTTACTATCAAGGTATGTTGAGACTAATTATTCTTCTTTAATTATATTTATGTGTCCCGAAATCATGATTATATTAAGCAGAAGATTGATTAATTTTTCTATTACGTACTTTGATGCAGAAACGATGGCTTTTTAGAGAATGGAAGGGATACAGAAGTGATGGGTTGAAATTAAAAACTCAAAAGCCATTCTTTCAAGTGAGAAAAAGTTCAAGAATTCTTAAAGGAGGTGAAATAGTAGTAATTAGATCTCAAGACGGTTGCTACAAATTGGAAGCTTCTGCTGGAAAATCAGCCTTCAAGATTACAAATAGCAACGGAAGACTAGTTGCTAAGGTGGGCTTTTGATTTCTTCTTCTTCTTTCTAAGAAAAAATCATTAGAATTCATAAGTAATTGAGATTAAATTAATTGTGCAGGCAACAAGAAAGGAAACATCAAGAGGAGTAGTATTAGGAGAAGATGTAATGAGGATGGAGGTGGAAGCTGATGAGGTTGATCGCTCCTTTATAATGGCTTTAGTCACTGTTTACGGATTAATGCATCACAGATTGTGAATATGCTGCAGAAATCATTTCTTTTTTGGCTAATTCAATTCTTTAACCTTAGATTTTGCTAGCTGATCTTTTTTTTTTTTTTTCTTTCTCATTTTTCCAATACAAAAATGTATTGTGTACGAAGCTCAAATATATATAGCTCTAACACATTCATTTCTATAGATATATGAAATTTAATAATACAATTCCATTATGTTTCAGATCCATTTTTTTAGCATACTTTACTCACCTTTTGCATATATATGGGAAACTCTTTCACTTTGTCCTCAAAATTTTGAGTTCTTTTTCTTTTTTCCATTTGTGCATAAATCCACTTTTATGAATCAATTCAATTATAATATGCGGTGTGGTCAAGATTAGTATACTAAAGAAAGTTTTAGGTAAAACTCGGTCTACCACCGTAAGCTAATCGAATGATATAATTACATATATATGCTATTTTTATATTAACTAATGAAAATAAATAATTAAATACATGCAAAATTAATTTATAAAAAGCGTAGTAGACTGAATATATCTCCTAGTAGTGTGAAGTTTCGAGTATGCATACAGTGCTTCTTCATGTATGTGGGTGACCTTACTTCCACAAGATGATAATGGAAGTTCCTCTCGAACATCAATCATACCCGGCCATTTGGAGCCACTCAGGAATTACTGCGTCTTTAAAAAAAAATTAATCAAATTAAGAATCTTTCACTTAATTAATAGATATAATTATTCCTTAATTAGTCTTCTGTACAGTATCTTTATACGTAAGTAGGCACAAGGGCTTGTATAATTAGTATAAAATAACCTCTAATCATATCATGATAGAAAGGCACAATCAGATTATTTCATAACTAGCCAATCAAAAAATTATTTTATTAATTAGGAAGGAATTTCGAATTTAAATCTTTTCACTACCAATATTAGTAATATTGGTATGAATTTAATATATTTATTGTAATTAGTAAGTAAAAGAGAATAACTATTTATATTGCATCGTATTCGACGGCCTATTAGATCTCCTGGATGAAAAAAATTATTTCATAACTGCTCATTTATTATTATTGTTATTGAATAGTATTAGTTCTTTCATATGAAGTAAGGTATATGCTCACTCCAATTTTTAAATTTAGTTATGGTTCTAATTAATTAATATCAGTATATGACAATCTGAAGGGAAAAGTGAAGCCTTTGGCAAATATATTTATTATTAAAAAAGAAAGTTATTTAATTAAATATCTTTCTTTTTTATCGTACACAATATTAATTAAATGTCCCTATCTCCATCGTCAGATCAGATAATAAACACACATTACCCATATATATATAAATAAATTTACATTATCCTAAGACACAGAGATGCATGCATCTGTTAAATTCTCATACGACCAAACTAAATTAAATATAAAACTATATCCAACATTATAATTAACTTAATTTTTCTTTTCATTTACATGAAAGGAAATTGTTTAGAAATTTGGATTAGTTCGTCCCTGACATCACCTCCCTTAATTAATATATATAATTTAGATTTGAAAAATTAGTGAAAGTTATTCTCAATCTTGTTATATATATTTTTAAATTATCCAGTAATTTAAATTTATACCTGATAGATTCATTAAAAATAAAATAAAATGTTACTTTTCAAATCTTGTCATATTTTAATTGTTTATGGCTTTCAAATCTTGAGTACTTTGTTTATAAATAATTTGTCAATTTCAATGAATTTCCTTTTACATTTCTTGTTATTATTGCTTAATTTCTTGATTAATTTCAAAGATTCTTAACATATTTGTCAATTAATGGGAAGGGTGTTTGGAATTTGACCCGTAATAAAATTCGTTTTAAATGCCAAATATTAAGAAGAAATATAACTCATTATTTTATTTAATTAAATATTAATGTAGGCATAATCTATTTCATTTTTACATACCAGATATGTTCAAACTACTTTGGTGCAGTGCAGGCTTCAATTTTTTTTAAAAAAAAATTATTGAAAATTATTAATTAGCAGAATCATATAATTAATGGGCATTGTAAAATTTTCAAGTAACGCTCAAAGAAAACAAATCAAAATTTGATTGATATTTTTTGGGAATAAATATTATGCTTCAATTTGTATGAAGTAAGCTATGTGGTCACCCTAATTTTAAAATATTTTTAGGTGTAAGATTCTTTTAGCAAATCCCCATGTTCTGTTTTGTTTGTAATATCAGTATAAGACAATCACATGGGTCTGAGGCCTTTGCAAACATGGACATTATCTTTAGGATAACTTTTTAAAATTCAGAGCGCAATTTTAATATGTGTATTCTTAGCGACAAATTTTGTGACCATCATATATCGTCGCTAATGTGAATCTAATTCAGTCTATTTCATGCCCAATTAGCGACCAACTAAGACTATTTAGCGACCACAAAGTTGTGGCAACTATTAGCGACCACATCACTAATTTCGTCCACAGTATATCTGTGGTCGCTAATAGAATTAGCGACGAGCACACAGCTACCACACAATTGTGGTAGCTATTTTTAAATTTTTTGCAGTGTTTCATTTTTACATACCAGATTTGTTCAAACTACTTTGGTGCAGTGCAGGCTTCAAATTTTTTTTTTTAAATTATTAATTAGCAGAATCATATAATTAATGGGCATTGTAAATTATGCAAGCAAATCCCAAAGAAAACAAATCAAAATTTGATAGATATATTTAGGAAATATGACTTTGTTATGTTCTTAATCCTACAATTATCAAAGCAGGTTATTAAATTTTATAGTATTATGCTTCAATTTGTATGAAATAAGCCATGAGGTCACCCTAATTTTAAAATAATTTAGGTGTAAGATTCTTTTAGCAAATCCCCATGTTCTGTTTTGTTTGTAAATATCGGTATAAGACAAGCACATGGGTCTGAGGCCTTTGCAAACATACATATTAACTGTAGGATAACTTTGTTGGAGGGGTTTTGAGCATTTTTTTTATAAAAAAAAATCAAGTCTTTTGAACTTAATGATTTGACCCAAAAATTACTTGGATAATCCATTGGAATCAGGAGATCAACTAACAAAACTCATTAAAAAGTAAAAATTAAGAGTGTAAGCTCAGTTTGTTAATGGATGGGAAAGGGTGCCGGTGTTGGAATTTGACCCATAAACGTGTAGCAAAAGATTTCATAAATTGGCAGATTTTTCTGTAGACACCATTAGTTGAACTTGCCAAATATGAAGAAGAAATAAAATTTGTAACATTGGATAGAATATAAAATGATGACACAGATAACAAAAGACAGAAAACGTCCAAGCGATTATTCTAGCTTATACACAAGTTTATGGGTGCTACATTATATGACAATCCACATCACAGCAATACTCAAGAGCATAAACCAAGAACCCTTTAAGATCTATATCATAAAAGCAAATTGAAGTTAACAACATCAAGCAACAGCTGTGGTCTCTGCAGCCTTTGCTTCGGGTTCTGCAAGTGCTTCTGTTTCCCAGAAGGAAGTCTTCTTCCCGGTCTTTGAAACAGTCTGAAGAACTGCATCTGGCTGCACGCTTCCTTTAACAGTTACCTTTTGCTCCTTCAGATCGATATCATATGATTCCACACCTAAATGTAGTTCAAGAACAACATGAGTTATTGCCTATTTGGATTCCCAATCAGATTTCATATTTATTACTTGAATCTTGAAACATATGAACCAGATTATTCGACAAGATATGTTCAACTACTTAAACCACATGTCTATCTATTCATAGAGATGCCATATTTTATATCTTAGTTTGCCCCACTTCATCATTAGTGGATCAAAATCGATAAATTTGATTTTGGGTACTTCACAGAAAGAGAAATTTCTATTACACAAAATAAATTCCATTTGTTTTTATTTCCCTTTTTTTGTCATAAAGAGAAATTCCCAAACCACAAAAAAGAAGATTCTTGGAACATAATTTGTAACGCCACCACTTAAGTGGAAAAACTGACAACCCAGCAAACCATATCTCACATATTTGGCAAGTCAAGGAATCACAAAATGCCATAATGGAAATGTATTATTTTCAAATACTCAGGTCAAGTTATAATCAGCAAAGTGCAAGCCGTCAACAAAATGAAGTAATAGTGTGAAATGAAAGAAAAAAAAAAATACCAACCTTCCATTTTGCCCAAAACCCTTTTCACAGCACCAACACAACCTTCACATGACATGCCAACCTTGAGCACAACTGTCTGCAAACCAGACAATATCTAATGTCACGTTGACCATACAAAACAGCACAAATTTCCTAAAATAAGCAAAAGATTTTAAAGGAGAAAGAGATGAACTAAGATAAGAAAGGAAAAAACTTTAAAAATTTCACACTAAGATCTAAGCTGCTACAGGCAGGAATTTTTAGACTTGAATCATAATGCTTTAAGATTATGGGCAATCAAACCATCTACTTAACCAGAAAATCGAGAAAGAAAGTGCAGCATATTAGCAATAAATCAAGAAAGAAGGCACCTTTTTCCCGGAATCCCAAGCAAACAACTACAATAACCCTAATCTGTATTGAACATTTGACTTTGCTTGTATGCTCAACAAGCAAAACTGCAAATCCTAAAATTTATTTCCAATATATAGGACTTCCATCTATCACCAAGGCAGTTCGATTCTCTGGTCAACGGTGCAAAATTTTTCTTACCCTCAAAAACCAAGATCCAATTTCCCAGAACTTGGATCAATCCACACAAATTCAAGCAAAAAAGTAGAAAACTTACACTTTGGTCAACTTTTGAAATAAGCAAATTTCATCATAAATTAAGCTAATCCCTAATAAATTCAAACTAAAACAGAAAACCCAATCCAAAACAAAAAAATCCAAATTCATGAATATTTTTTTTAAAAAAATTCAAACCCAGCACAAACAACAACAGAAGCAAAAGGAACAACGAAAGATTGCAAAAACGAAGTTAAAATCTAATGAACCGAGAACAAGAACACAGTTACCTGAGACATAATTATAATTGTGAAGAAAAATTAAAAAGAAATTGGATGCGTTTGACAATTTTTTGTTTGTGAATGCGGGTGGTGGGAGGAAAAATGCTAGATGATTGTGGATTTATAGACTTCTACGATGAGACATAATGGTGTTGGGTCGGGCCGTGGATCCGATTTGGCCCATTTACTTAAATTAGACATAACCCGAATGGGTGAATTTCAACAATATAATTGTAACAATTTAAAAAAAAGTACGATATTTATTGCTTGCTAAACAACTATAAATTTTTAATTTATGAATTATGAATATGATTTAAGAAAATGGAATACAAAAATTATTATAATTAATATGTTTATTCAAATTATATTGGTCATTTGAATTTATATTGTAATAATATAGTTTCAAATTTGGATTTCCTGGTTACTCAATTTTTAATAATATTTTTTATTTTAAAAAGTATTTTTAATATAATAATAATGGAAAGATTTTAGCACTTCTCTAGAGTAAAAAATTTCTTTACAAATCTAGATTATTTATATATTTTTTGGATATAAAACACCATACAAATACATTTAAATGAATGTTTAGTGAACTATACAATAAGAAATAGTTATCTCATTGCACTTGCCATAAAGACAAAAGCACACATAATACGAAAGAGAGAATTTAAACTCAAAACCTTCCTTATCATTCTAAAAACAATCACTCGTGCTACTTGAAATAAGCCTCAAGTATAGATTATTTATATTTTTAATTTTCATTTTGCTTTATTCCATATGAATTAATATTTGTTATAGAATTACCAAAATAACATGAATTGCAGAGACCTTGCCTACATTTTCAGATTGCTAGTAAAATTTGTATTGATTTTGTACAAATTAATTATTCAATCTGATTGAACTATCACATCTAGAATATATATGTGTGCACCATCGAACCACTTAAGCTATACATAGTATATAGAGAGGTTTTGAAGTTTCAGGGAAAAAAAGAAAATGATTAACCCTTCTTGGAATTCTTTAGGTTTCGCAATGTCATCACAAGCTGTTGTCTTTCACCTTCTACCTCTGCAAACTTGAGACTTATTTCTGAATATCTCCCTTGCATTTCCTTCAGTTCATTTTCCATCAATTTATTTCTCTCTTTTAATGATTCTATTTCTCTCATTAACAATTCATTGATTTTGCTATCTCCATTGCTGATCACACTGGCTTCCTGTTCTTTCTCTGATATATCGGGATCGCTGCCAGGAGAAAAGAAAACCATCATTTTCTCAATGAACTGCTTTGAGAAAGGGATAATAACTAGAAAAAAAGACCAACTCAGACGAAGTTGAAATTATTTTTCAAAAGAAAAATACTAAATACCTGTTAAGTAATGATTCTGCATTTCCGTTTTGGTTTGACACCTGCACCATACTGCTCAGATTTAAATCTGTGTTTCTTGCATCTTCTGCTAATCCACCATTTGATGTAATGCCAATTGAGTCCTCATGCAACTGCATCCCAACATTAATCCATCACAGTGTAACGATATACTGAATATTCCATTTTGAAGCATAACAAAGCCTTAAAGAGCAAGATAGAAAGCCGTGTATATCTATATTTTGAAGAAATAGGAGAGAGGGAGAGAGAAATTCCTCCAAGCCCCCCAAGTAAGGAACCATTTAGAGTTTTAATGCTGAATTTTGGAGTTATGTTATGCAGTTTAGTGGACAATCAATATGGTGCAATATGAAATTTCTCAGGTATTTCAACAAAGGCCCTCCTCTAGCTACAAGTTTATTGATAGTATTAGATTTATTTTCCTGGTGAACTCTTTTCTGAAGCGTGATATATAAATCATTGCAACCTTTTGGCATGGGTTGTCACTTAAGATTGCACTGTTTTGATTGAGCTCTTCCACTATTTTCTCCAACTCTTCAATTTTGTTTAGAAGATCCCCTTCCTTCTCATAAAATGAACTTGCGGAGGTTTCTAAAGCTGTTTCCTTTAATTTTATCTGTTCCTGTCAAACAAAGGCATAGCAATATGAGTAATTAATTACAATGTCTGCCAGCATATATTAAGAATCTAATTCCAAAGTTGGAAGGTATCATAGATATGTCAGAATGAACTTGGGAAAGCATGAATTTGATATGAACATAATTTGGCAGTTTTTCCTCTTCTGGTAAGCAGCAATATAGATGGTTTTGAAGTACTGATATTTGTTTTTTCCTATGCTAATGTTCAACCTACCATATTCTAGTCAAGGATTTTTTAATTTGCGGCACAAATTGGAGTTAATGGAGTTACCTCAAGCGATTTTATTTTCTCCCTCAGATTTGCAGCCTCTTTTGAACCATAAGGAACAGGGGCAGATTTATTGTTTCTCAGGGTAGTTTTTGTGTCAGAAACTGCAGCGCATCTATTGCTTTCCTTGAGCTTCTTCTCAGTACTGGATATAGTATCGTCCTTCTTCTTGAGGTCACCCTTTAACTGAAATACCTGCTTTCTAAGTTTTTCTTTCTCCTTCTCATCCTCAAAAAGAGAATGTTTCAAGTCTTCGCACTGAGCTTTCAGAGCATCTACCTCTGTCTTTAAGGCATCCATTGCTGTCTCCTTCTCATCCTTGAGAGATTTCATTCTATTCAACTCCTCCATCAACTTCTCTGCTTCCTCCTTCACCAGAGCAAGTGTACTCACCAATTCATTCCTTTCTACATTTCCTTTTTGTACCAGCCCTTCATTGTGCTTAAGTGAAACCTTCAGCTGTTCCAATTCAACTCTCATATTTTCTTTCTGTTCTGTTTGTCCAGAAAGAACACTGTTTTCTATTGTGAGCTTTTCAAGCTCACCTTTTAGCCTCACGATTGCTTCAGAGAAACCTCCAGCAAGTTCTTCCTCGTGATTCTTTTGATGTTCCAGCTGCTTTGATTTGTCATCAATTTCCACTGACATCTGTTCTATCTGTTCCATTTTCAGATTTAATTGCTCAATAAGGCCACTCATTTTTGCCTCATAATCATCCCTAATTGATTGGGGTTCTTCATTAGCTTTCTGAATCATTTGTTCAAGTTGACTTTTCTGCATTCGTAGTTCATTAGCTTCTGCTATCGCTTTCATAGCCACCTTCTCATTTGCATCAAATGTAGAGGCCATTTGCACAGACAGCCTTTTAACTTCCTTCTGTAGCTTCTCAGCTGTATCAGCATTCTTCCATCTTGTCTTTCGTAAAGCTTCCTCTGCTTGGATGGCCTTCTGCTCCTGCTCAATTTTTGATTTACTTACAGCATCTAGATCAGCTTCAAATCTATGAGCTTGCTTATCCAGTTCATCCTCCAAACTGTTAATATGGTTTTCGAGTTCATCTATGATCACCAAAGAGTCAGAGTATTCTTTGGACTGCTTCTTGAGTTTATCTTCCAAGCTCTCAATCTGAGCTTCTAGTTCGTTCATGTTGGCAAAAGAAGAGCATTCATACTGCATCTTCAATTGTTCTTGCAGCTGACTTTGCTCTAATTTATATGACATGTCATGGTTCTCCTGTTTCAATATCTCATAGTCAAGGGCAAGTTGCTCCATTTGAATCTCTAGTTCATCCTTGTCCCTCCTATAAATCTCTATCTCACTGCTGAGATCCATGATCTTTTGCTCTAGCAGGTATGTTTCTTCAGCATCTCTATGCTCCTTAACAAGCTCTTCCAGTGCCTTTTGCTCTTCATCATCATCGGTCTCGCTTCTTGACATAGAATTCTCAGAGCATCTTGCTTTGTTAGAAGGATCAAATACTCCATTTTTCTGCTCCAACATTTCTTCTAGGTCTCTTACAGCAAGTATAAGTTCAGCATTAGATTCCTGGGTCTTCTGCAGTCGTAATCGAAGATTAGCATTCAGGTCCTTCTCATAATTAAGTTCTTGTCTGGTTTCTTCAAGAAGGACCCTCAGATCTCCACCATCAAATTGTGACTTGTTTTTGCTTTTTGACTCCTCTATGCGTTGCTGAAAGGCTCTGAGTTTCTCGCATTCTGCTTTGAATGCATCTCTCTCCTCTTTCAAGCTCGTAATTTCTCTTGAGAGATCCTGTCCTCTTCTGCTTTCTTTTACAATTTGTTTTCGGAGAGTCTGCAATTCCAACTCTGACAAATCTACTTGTCTGGCCAAAGAAACAATTTCAGCCTTGAGCTTTTCTATCTCAACATCTGAAGTGCCTTGAGACCTCTCTCTTGTAAGAGTGCCTTGAGAACAGTTATTTAAGTCATCAATGCTTATTCCATGATCAGAATCAGCTGACCACTCCCATTGTGATTGCTGATGCCCTTCATTGATTGTTGCTGAGGCGTTTGCAGTTGGTTTATGAGGAGTTGAGGCATGGTTCCGAGATAATAAGAAGTTCGTTGGGTCCTGTAAGATATTATTTCTCAATCCATGTTCCCTTGGGGTATTGAGCCCAGAGCTGCTGTCAGAACTTGACATTGTAATGTCAGATCCACTGGATGTTCTGTGGTCACCATTCAATTCAGAGTTGTGATTGGTGTCAGTAAGCTGTCTAACCTGCTACACAAAATATGCACCAAACATAACTCTGCCAACCATTTCTATCAAGGATGTTGGAATTAAATCAAGCAGACCAAGAATTGAAGGACCAACATCCAACAATATGTTGGAAACTTACCTCTTTAGGATTATTCTTAATGCCTGCATCTGCATCACTATTGCTTAAGAGGGTATTCAGGGTTCTATTCTGGGTTTTGATGTTTGGAACTTCAGTTTCCTCCACATCCCTGAAAAGCCGTAGGAAAATTCCAAAAGCACAGAAATAATCAATCAAAACAAACTTCAATTTTTAAAAAATAAAAGAGCTACCGGAATAACCATGAGATTACTCTTACCTTTGCCCTTGCAGCCTCTGAATTGAAATCTATTGAGAACCAGAAGCTAAAGTTAAATTTCAAAATTCAACTAAACTGGGAATTTCAACATCTAAAGTCTGAGAATTATATCTGTGACAAGTATAAATGCTAGAGAGAGAGACTCACATGTAAAACCCCGTTAGATTTTGAATTCTTCAGGGGAAGGGAAACAGTAGAAGCCTTTGTAGCCTCAACATAACTAGCAAGATCAATTGAAGCCGCCCCAATCAAACTATTTTTCGACGATCCCTATAACAATCAGATAAGATCCAATTACACTAATGGAATACTTAACAAGGGTTAGCAGAACCTAAATTAATAATGTCAGCAAGATTCTTACGGTTGAGACAATGAAATGGTATATCCGCTCATTAATCTTCCCAGTTCTTGCGTCTTGAGTGAATTTTACGGTTTCATAGACTGGATTTTCCCACCGACAGCTCCCGTCTCGGATTATACCCTTCTCCAATCTTGGCGTTGGCTTCCCCACATCCCCAGGGACCACTGATATCACCAATGCATCCACATTCAGCTGTGATACCTGTATTCACAAATCACCAAAAAGAAATTTCAATCCTCTAATTACTGGCCCGCATTAACACACAATGGCACCTTAATTGTTTCCTTAGAAAAGGAAAAACATGTAAAAAATGGTAGAATTTTGAATGAACCGAGTCAAATATCCCTGTAACGCTCTAAGTTATTGGAATTTCTACTTGCTTTCATGTTCAACTAATTAGAGGCAGTTAAGAATTCAAAATTCTTAGTTCTCATCTTTTCCTGCTTTTTCTTAGCATCCGAACAGAACCCAGATAGGATAACTTTGGAGCTACCAACAGTGGGGACAGTAAATCACTAAATTCAGCTTCAAAGTCGCAGTTTGAGAGATTAAGAGAGCGCATTTCGATTATATATATTTGCATGTGGACCTGTATCTGAAAGTAAGATTGCGCGAGTACCTGAGTTGCATGGAAATGCAATTGGAACACAGACTTGATCGTGTTCTTCTCGCTCCTCCATTTCGCTGACCTGAACATCTTCTCCACCGGCGACCTCACCGGAGCTAAGGTGGGACGAGTCTGGAATTCAGCATTTACGCCGTAGGTGCTTTCAATGCACCGAAGCAATCAAGAATCAAACTCCGCTGCCTATCCGAAAATGCATAGGCAGAGTCTATATACACATTATAGACAGTAAAATTAATGTGAAAGAAAGAGAAACGAAACGAGACAACTCGGTAGAGGAATGCGAAGTGAAGAGCGAGTGAAGAAGATAAACGGAGCAGATCTGATGATGAGAAGCTGCTTTGTTTCTCTGTATTTCTCTTCTTCAAGCTCTTACCTCTCTGTAACAGTGAATGATGACGCATGTTCTTATTTTAAATTAGGGAGATTAAAAAATAAATAAATAGAAACTTCCCTTCTATCAATTTAGGATCCGCAATCGATGGATGAATATATATATTTTATCTCTATCATTTATTAATTTATAATTTTAATCGTTAAATAAATATTTTTTAATTTGAACCCTTATTATATTTCACAGACTCATATACTGTAAACTGAGCCTTTATTTAATTAAAATGTTTTAATAATTTATATATTTAATTAATAAAGTATTATAGTAGGTGAGGCTTCACTTTTGGTTAAGGAAACAGTAAGTAAATTAGTTTATTGTTAATTTATTATAAATTAATATTATCAGTACTTTTTTATATTTTTTATTTTTAAAATACTATTAATTCTTATAATAAAAAATTAAATTAAAAATAGTCCATTAAATATTTATTTAAATTTTTAATTTATTAAACTGTTAAAAACTGACTCTTATGGTTCAATTAAACTGACACTTAACAGGTATTTGTTTATAAAAAAATGAAAGAGAATGAGAATGCGAGATTTTCGTTATTAATGTTTTGTTAGAAAAAAAATTAATGAAAATGTGAATCAAATGGGAATCATCCATTCTCTTTTTCTATGAAAATTAAGCTTAATTAATTAAATATAAATTACAATCATTTTATTTAATATTTTAATAGAATCTTAATTCATATTAGAAGATATTATAAAAAATATATTATTTTAATAATATTATTTTTTAAAAATGATAAAATTAAAAATATAATTATTTTAAATAAATAGAATTTATAAGTCTAAATAATTTGAGAATCTAAACTATATTATTTTATAAAAATTATATTATTTTATTGTTGATCAATAAATTTATATTTTAAAATAAATATATTTATATAAATATGATAATTTAATTAAACATATAATAATTTTATTTTATTTTTATTTTCATCCATTAATAAAAATGAATCAAATAACATATTAAAATCAATCATTCTTATTTCAATTGCCTTCATTTCAATTCTCATTTCTATTTTCATTTAATTAAGAAGAGAGTTGGGAGGACGAATTTCTTGTATAAGCTTCTGAATAAAACAGATAAGAAAATAGGACAAATCAATTGATAAAAAACAGTTCACAGTTAGCACCAAATACTAAAATACAAATACGAATGATTAGAGCATATGCTATTTACATTAAGCAAGTGTCAAATTTATGGTGTAACTTTACACTAATTATGATAAATTTTTTTTGATACATCAGATTTATTACATTATATACTAATACAATTATATAATTATATAAATTTAATTATTTTATTTTTATTGATTGATATAAAAATAAAAATAAAATAATTAAATATATTTTATTGTGTAATTGGATTCATTTACCAGACCGATCACCTAAGAATTTCTTCAATCTTAAATCTTATCTTGTTTTTTTCTTTAACACAGAGGGCCAAAGCTGCGTTGTTACACTTTGCTAGTTTATTAATTAGTGAGTGGTTAATGTCTAATTTTGTCATTTACTTAATTTAATTATCTTGATAAAAAAAGATTGGAAATTCGAAATTGAGATCTTAAAGTTATGATCATCGGACTATAATCTTAATAAATTAGTAGTATGATATGTGAATTTGGAATTAATCAATTGAGATCAAATTCTCAATCTTGCATAATTTGATTTTTTTAGAATGATTAGGTGGTGTCATTATCAGCATAATGGAGGCTTATATATCAATATATGTGTGCTAATTAATAAGACCCTATCTAAATTACAAATTAAATTAATATTTAATAAGATAACAATATTTTAAAAAAATTATTTAATAATATAAAAATTAATTTTTGATATGACAACAAATTTGCTGATAAATGAATAAATAATCCTCCTAATTAAATATTATAATTTTTTATTTGTCTTTTTTTTTTTGAAACAGAATTTTCTTGTATTAGTAGACCTAATCTTCCATAAATGCATACTAATGACAAAGCATTTATCAAGGGACTAAAGAATATTTTCTCCAAATTGACTTCACTTGTACAATAAGGTAAAAACTAAAAAACAAAAATTAATATAAAATGTGGTCCATAATATATATATATATATATATTGGTTGCATATTTTTGGCATTACTTTACAAAGATTATAAATGTTTTTTGGCAATTCCAAAATTTGACATTTTTTGTGTGTTTTTGTAGACGAATTTAATTATTTTCTAAGATAAAAAAAACAAAATTAGGATAAAAATCGTGTAACAAGTGAATTTTGTTTATAGCAAATATTCTGAATATATTGTTTATATTTTTGTAAAATTAGCGTGAAGGATATTTTGGGTACAAAATGTAAAAAGTCTTAAATCATTTAAAAAGCACACTATTATGTCCATAACTTTTATTTCCATTGATGGTGAAATAAATCGTAATAATTCGATAATTTAAAAATTATTTGTAATATAAAAATATTCAAATTATATAAATTATAATAATTTAGTATCTTAAAAATTATTTGTAATATAAAAATATTTCAATTTTTATTTTTAACTAAATAGTACTTCCGTCTTTAACTGTTAGTTTTCCTAATATAAATATGACATAAAATATTCACATTAGATAAATTTTAATAAAAAAAATTAACTGTAATATCCACATTAAATAAATTTCAACTTTGCTAACTGGGTATTACATCTAATTTTATTTTTATTAAAATTTATTTGGATATTTCATGTTAAACTTATGTTTGGGAAACTTGCTATTCAGTGTCTCAAAAATATATTTTGAATTTTTTAATTTAATTGACTGATTTTTTTAATTTTTTATGAACTAATTTTTTCAAATATGTTTCTGGAATATATATATATATATATACTTGCTTATATCTAAAGACAGTTTTCAAAACTCAAAAAAGTTAAAAATATAATTTTTTTCGAAAAACGTTTTTTCTAAATGTAATGACAAACAAGTCTTAATAGCGGAAAACAAAAGTACTATTTAGTTACAAAATAAAAATTAAAGTATTTTTATATTACAAAAAAAATTTGATGTACTAAGTTATTACAATTTATATAATTAAGGTATTTTTGTATTACAAATAATTTTTGAGATATTAAATTGTTATGATTTACATAATTGAAGTATTATCGGTATAATTCATCACTTCCTATGAATATAAAATTAGCAGCATTTAATATTTAAAAAACGAATTAATTGATATTCATCTAATTTTTGAATGCTAATAAATAGAGCATAAAAATAGATATATAAAGGCGTTAAAGTCATTTAATATTTATGTATTTATATGCATGTACATAATACAAGTGAATGTGATCAGATACGGCCGACCCAGGGCTGCAATAGGAAAATGCAAATGCTGAAATAACCAAGTCCTAATCAAAGTGGAAAGAGAGTTTGATTTTTGGAGGATGATGGCTTTAAGTTCAAGCTATTTCTTCCATATTAGATGTAATTTCATTTTGACGATGAGTGAAAAATGATGAATATTCTACTAGATCATTTAAATATATTTACGAGATATTTTTTTTAGTATAAAAAAAAGAAGCATGCTAATAATATTTTTTATTTTTTAATATTCAAACATTCATATTCTAATTAGTTGATAAAGATAGAGAATAAAAAAATTAAAAAAAAGAAAAATTATTTTTAAAAATTTCACTCTATTTAAAAGAGTGTTGAAAAATAGAAAATGCCTTTATTATTTCTCTATTTACTACTAATTTTGAATTTCTCGACAATTTTTGTGCTAAGAAAATGACAAAATAACCAAATGAGTACGTCTACTTCACATATGGTAATTAAAACCGATAATTCATATCATATCTTATTTTGTATTATATACCGTATATTTGTTATACTGTAGAAAACTATTTGACGCGGTCAACTAAATATGTCTATATATATGTACATACATGATACAATTATATATAAATATTAATATAATTTTAAAAATAATGCTATACAATATTATTTATATGTAAAATATACTAATACAATTAATTTTAATATAATTTATTATATATTTCTTATATATAAATATTTAAAATATTATAATAGTGTTTAATCGTGTCTTAACAGGTTAAGTAGATAAAATCCGTTTATAACACAATTTTTTTTGTGTCTTAATTGTATTAACACGGTTATGGTTTATATCCATTAATCTCAAATCCATATCTATTTAAGTCTGTATCATTTAATCATGTTATGTCCCAAATTACTAGCTATTGGTAATCTTGCCCTTTTTTTTTTGGTCATTTCATTGCTATTGCTCTGCTAGTCTAGATATAATTGAGTAGGTATTTTTTATTTATAAATTGTTGGACAATTTAAATTTAATATTACTTTTTTTTTCCCAATTTTACTGTTTATTTTGATTTTTCACACATATTAAAAAAATGATTTTTAGTCTATTAATTTCATAAAATTTTTACTGTAAAATGGATATTTAAATATAATAATAAATTAATATCTCAATTTGTAAATAAAAATATCAACTGAATCCAAATGTGGGTAGCAAAAGCTAGTTTTTTTTAAAGGATACCAGCCATTTGGTAATGTAGGTTAGGAAATGCAACAAATTGTTGCAGAAATAGAAGAAAGGTTTCAAAGCCAAGGATTTGCAACCATTTTAATAGAGGAATCATTTAATTTAAAATATATATAATTTAAAATTTTGCGGAGTAACAAGATATACTATTTTCTCTAAAAATCACAAAAAAATTTAATCGAATCATTTAATTAGAATTATATCCAATTGAATTAGATTCCTTTATAAAAAATCACATCGATTAAAACTCAACTTATTAAATCGGTTTAATTTTGCTTAATACTCAATATGTGGACATAGAAGGTGGATGTGGTTGGAGTATATCAGCATAGCGAAAAAGAATTGAAGTAGTAAGTGGCAAAGAAAGTAAGAGAAAGGTTATGCTATAAATAAAAAAGGAAAAGTAAAGAGTGTTAAGATTGTTAGTTGATTTGGACAAACTTGGCTTTAAAGAACACTATTGCCATGGATTGGGATGGATTGGGATGGAATCGAATTGAACCGAATTGAATATTGAAAAAGATGAGCTTGATTCGTTTAAATGTTAAAGGCTCGATTCGATCTTTCAATATTTGAGTTTGCATTCAACTTGTTTCAAAATTCATAAGCTCACGAGTGGTTCGAGATTTCGAGCTTGGCTTATAAATAACTTGTTTATCATACTTAACGAATTTAGCTCGAGTTCGGCTCATTAACTAATAATAACAAAAGATCGAATTTGATAACAAAATATAATACAAACGAGCTTTAAACAAATATTTTTGCAATTTTTTAAACGAATATATTCACGATAAATGAACACATTCACGAATTTTTAAATAAACATATTCATGAGTAAATTTATAAACTCTTAAACGAATACGTTTGCGAACTAATGAACTAAACAACATTAATTTCAAACTCGGATTAAGTTTGAGCTCGGCTAGTTAAATTTAACAAACAATCTTAAGTGAACTTTTTTTTGAAATTAAAATCCGAATAGCTCACGAACAACTTAGTTCATTTACTGCCCTAGCCATGGGTTGGATATAATATTAATATATTGCGTTTGCACCATCGACTCAACTCCATGTCCCTGTGAACTCAGAGCGTCCGTCAGCTTCCGCCCTCACCCTTCACCTTTACCTAATAACATAAAAGCCCATCAATTATTAATCGATTACACTTTAATATATGATACTTCAGAAAATTTCATTAAGATTAATAAACTATTAATTAGCTTTAAATTTGCTTCCATTGTAGAAATAAATGCACATATATAATTGTGTGTTATTTGTATGAGTTGGTGCCGAACTGGAGAGAAGTGGCAGTGAAGGAGTGGGATTTCAATGGCCAATTGCCATGAATTAGTAGGGTCAGGCTGTCAGCCACTGCACACACTTCTGCCTAAGCACCAATTTCCCATTATTGTTTGTCTTGTGTATTAGCCTACTACGCCTTCCTTTAGTTATTTGCAAATGGTTGTCTTCCATTATTCACATTTTCATTTTATTTTCCAAGTAATAAAAACAATCCAATCTAAATTGATATGATTCCAGTTTCACCCATTTGTTACATGAGAAATTCTATTTTTCCTAATAATTTTTTTCTAATTTGTATAAAATACTTATATTTTATTCATCCATTTATTGTTTTATTCAATTTAAATTAAAAATATAAAAATTTTATACAAATTAAAATAAATCGAAACTTTCTGTGTTGAAATAAGTAGCTGTTAGATCTGCTTTTGGGTATTTTCCTAAGGATGATGCATTAAATTCATCATGCCATGTGACTGAGACTGACTAGATGTAATTACTAACTAACCACCAACAACCATCATATATTAATTCCTAATTCCTTACCTAAGAAATTCATTGTAAGAATTAGATACGTTTTAGTGGTTTAATTTTTTTTTTTTTGTTTAGTAAGTGTTTTTTTCTTTTGGAAAAAAATTTGGCTAATAAGTCTTAATCTTTACTGATAAATGACAATACATCAAAGCTTTGCGTACTGTCTCTCTATTATTTTAGGTGATTAAGGAAGTTCCAATGACCTAATCACACTGTTTAAGGCTAACCCAAATGTTACATTTGTTTTAATTATGCCTGCTCACCACCTTAATCGAGCTTCAATATTCATATAAAATCATTTAGGTAATTAATCAATTATAAAATTTAATTTAGTAGTATTGGTTTAATAATTATAACTGTAATATTTCAAATTCAAAATTCCAATTGGACTTTTGTACTAAAATAAATTCATTTAGAGTGTTAGGAAAATAAAAAATAGTTACTCTCTCCTTCCCGGAAAAGATAAACTTACTTTCTATTTTTGACTTCCAAAATTATATACCACTTAACTTTTTTAAAATGTAGTTATTTAGTTCAATTATTAACATACCCTTATTAAATATATCTAAATATCTATTTAATTATTTTTTTCAACTCTTATTTTAAATAACTCTTGAAATTAATTGACATCTACGTAAGTATTAATTTGAGTCTTGCATTCAAAAGATCAAATAATTATTTACAAAATAATAATGAATAAAGAATATTTTTTATAAAATATCAAGCAAAAATCATACTTATTTAACTAAATTAACTAATTTTTTTAATATATGTATAAAATGGAACTGATCTTATCTTTTCCAGACATATGGGATATTATGTTCTTCCATTATCAAATAAATATTGGTGGAAGCTATAAAGTGTAATAATGAACATAGGAAAATGGAGATGATTTCAAAACTTTGCACCTTATTTAATTAATTTTCGAAAAATACCCTAATCCTGTCTTTTGCAGAAGGAGGGAATATTATCTTCTTCCATCGTCACATAAATATTGGTGGAAGCCATAAAGTGTAATAATGAACATAGGAAGATGGAGATGATTTCAAAACTTTGCACCTTATTTAATTAATTTCTCAAAAATACCCTAGTCCTATTCTTCATCATTACTTCCACCTTCATTTGCTACCACAGAAATTGCATTTAGGGATAAAAAATTATTGGCCCATTTATATTCTAAGTTCGTTTAATTTGTAAGTATATCATCAAATTACAATGAAAAAAAGAGCCTTTCTAGTCTAATAATTAAGCAATCATCTCACATGAAAGTTGGGGCCATTATAAATTTTTAAATTTCCACCATTAATTAATTAACAGAACTTTTAAAATTTTCAAAACTAGAAGATTTTGAAATTAGTCATCCAAATTAGTTTGAATTGAGGCAGGATATATCTATTGAGGAAATAAAACACTTTCTTTGAAATTTTAAAGATGTTTAATACTTAGATCACAAACTTTGGTTAAGGAATAAGAGACGTTAGCCATCATATGTTAACCCTTGAAGGTACAAAATTAAATTAGAAGATTAGATATCAAATCAAGTATGACAGATATTGTCTGCCTACCCTTCAAAAAATTTGGCCATGTCCCTTTCCTCTATTCATTCATGTTTGCGTTGCATTTCTATAAGAGTTCTTAATATTTAGAATAGTCAAGTCAACATTTGAACTACCTAGACTATTTTTGTGTCGCTATATTAATTAGGACTGTGAAAATCAATATCAGAAGTCTATATGTGGGATTAGAGGATGAGATGTCTCTATTCCACTAAAAGAAAATGATGAACAGACTCTGCTTTGTCAACTTTTGCCAAAAACGCTGAACAGAAGAAGCTTCTATTTCACAAAAGCCTGGGTGGATGTAATAGCTAAATATCAACTGCAAATTGAAGATTAAGTAAGCTAGAAAAAGTTTTACCTGAATGAAGAGAAAAAAGTAAGAAGGAAAATTAATAACATGTAAGTAATTAATGACCAGAAAAGGTTAATTCTGCAACCTGTTTACTCATATATACAGTATATACAAAATTAATGTAATGAGATAAGAATTTTTTCCTTCTTAATCAAATCAAATGTTTTGAGTTCGAGCTTAGTGCATAAGAAAATATTATTTTATAAGATTATGCTGGAGCTGATAAAGATTGCTAAATGTGTCAAAAGAGGAATAAAAAAAATAGGCTGACTCAAGAATTTTTAAGAGCTTCTTTAATTATTTTAGGAGAAATTTTGTGGTGCACCGGGGTGATTTGAACCATTGGATCACCAATTTTTAATTTTATTCACTGATTATTAATAGCTAAAATTAAAAGTTGATAATATAATGGTTGTAAATCTATAAAAGTAAATTATATCAAGTGTATACATGAGCTCTCTTACTCTAGAGTCACATGAAAGATGTTTTCTTTACCTTTTTTTGCTCTTTATATTATTTTGATTAACACAATAGCGTCACACATGCAAAAGTTTGAACTCAGCTATTTAGAAAAGATGTGAAAGATCACATTCTCAAAAAAATAAAAAAAAATAAAAGGAAAAAGATGTAAAATTAAAGATAAAAAAAAAAAAAAGACTAGAGAGCATGCAATCATGAAACCAAATGCACATGAGAGACAACAGAAGTTGCCCACGTGAAGGTTTTGGTCCCATTTAGGATCACAAATTTTATAGGCCACTACATGTTTATTAGGAAATTTTTTTTGCCTAAATTATATATGAATAAAAATATATTATTTTAAAAAAAATAAATTTTCATTTACGAGACAATAAATTAACTCATAAAATAATTTGTTACTTAATTTTTATATTGAAAATTATTTATAAACAACAGCAATAAAATTTTGATTTGATTCATTCCTTCTCATAACTTATTAGCTCACTTAAATTTATAAAAATTGCCAAGTTTTCATAAAAATATATACTTATACCATATAATTAGCCAACAAACAATAATAGCTCCTCATTTTCTTATATAAATTTTTTTTATTAAAAATGTTAAAATTAGGAATCAGAAATGCATCAAATTATTCTAACTAGATTGACATAACTGTAGAATTCACTTTATTTTTCCTTACTCAAATTTATTAAAATAAAAATAAAAGAGTACAATAAGGCTTATATATCTAAATGAATCAATCAAAGCGATAAAACTCACCATCCCTACAATATATAAACTTTATAAATCCAGTTTGAAAGATTTTCTCGATGTTTTTTTAGTAAGAGTAACATTAAATTACACTAAATACATCTCATAATTTCTCTTTTTTTTTATTATAAATAAAGATATAAAATATATTTAGATGAGTTGGTATGCATCATGGGTCCAAACAGCCCAAAAGTTTTGCTAGTCATTGTTGAGAAATTAAGGTGATAATGCAAAATGATTTGGTTTGCCTCCATTTTATCATCTAAAAGCACCTCATAACCTCATGATCTATATCTATATTGGCTAAAGATGAGGCAATAAAGAAATAGATGCAAAGATATGTCGTTGTCGTGCAAGGGCCGAGAAATAAATCATGATCACGTGCCAAAGACATCCTAAAAGCCTACAGATCTCGTGTCATGTGATCAAACATATCCCACAAGCCTCTATTCAAAGGGAGGTGGGAAATTATAGTGTCTGTGGGATCATTATCCACAGCAAAGAGCTCTGACGTTGTTATCTAATCCACAAGAAATTATTAAATAGATCACATCTATTAGATCAATTCAATTATATAATAATATTTTAATTATTTTATTTTTATTGATTGATATTAAAACAATATGTATATATGTTATTGTATGATTGAATTGATCCATATTTTGGATCCCGGTCCATTAAGTATTATTAGCCAAAAGCCTATCATATGTATAAGATATAGTGATATTTTTGTAAATAAAACAAATTTATACAACTATCAAACATATGATGACAATTTTGCAAATATTCATATGTGTAGTTATGTTTATTTATTTATTACGAATTAAATAAAAATTCATTAGTTTATTACTACATATTTATTTTGTTTTAAGACTCTAGATTCATTAGTAATAAAGTTAAATGTTCACTAGTTTATTGAAAAATATTCATTAGAAATAAAGTAAAAGATTCATTAGTTTATTAATAAAGGTTTATTATTTCATTAGTACATATTTATTAGTTGATTAATAAAGGTTAATTAGTTTGTAGGTATCTTTATTAGTTTCTTTAGAAAAGTTTATTGTGAATAAAGTGAAAGTTTATTACTAGATGTTCATTTTATTTTAAGACTCTAGCCTTATTAGTAATGAAGTAAAAAATTTATTAATTTATTAAAAAATGTTCACTAAAAATAAATTACAGATTTTTTAGTTTATTAATAAAAGTCTATTAATTTATTAGTAAATATTTATTAGTTTATTAATAAATATTTATTTCTTATATTAATATAGGTTCGTTTTATTTCTTTGCGTAGTTAATTTAATGGATATTTTTTATATTTTGATTTGTAGGTATGAATTTATTGAGAAAGAAAGGTATATTTAATTTAATGGATATTATATTATTTTCTTTAGTTGTTTTTAATCCATATTAAAAAAAAGATAAAAAATATTTAAGTGATAGGAATAAAGTAACTCATTCACCATTGATACAAACAAAAAAAATAATTTATTGCAATTAAAGATTTTTGAAAAAGAAAGCCTCTTCTTTTTTTTTTTGAAATGTTTTGCAGTTGAATATTTAATTTAAAGAAAAAAAAAACAGAATAGAAAATTAATGATCAGAGGATCTGGTGCTTGAAACGAGATGATAAGAAGATGCGTGACTTTCACACATGCAGGATCCATAATGCATCTGACCCGGGTCCAGGATACAAATATGCGCTCCTTCATGTAGTAGGGCAGCGGTAAAGAAGACTAATGGGAAATTTGGGCTCGGCCTAAAAAGACATTTCAAAGGGGAAAACGTAACTGGACAAGGCCACAGATCAGCTGGTTGCAAACCCTTTTAACCTAAAGTGAAAATGGAAGAAATCTTCGTTTCTTTGAAGGCTATTATTTCAAATTCTGTAAAAGTTAACTTAGAAGAACGTAATGCAGTAGACATGGCGGCAGGGAGCCTAGGTGGTAAAGCACTATTTATGACTAAGTAAACTTTAGTTTAGTAGTTCTGGACAGGCGATCAACATTGTGATGTGAGAGCTCAAATTCAAATATTGGGTGGGGAATTGCGGGAGGAAAGTGTCAAGTCCTTCTGAATTGAGAGGCCTCTAATGCCTAATTGCATCTACTTTGTTGATCCTCATTCTGCAAAATATGATGCTTGATGGCTCAATTCAGCCGCTCAACATCGTCCACTCCGACACCAAATCACCAATATAGTCATAATTAAGACCATAGAAGAGTTGACCGTGATGCAGGGTTCATGCATTTGAAGAGTTGCGTGACAAAATATTAAATTACAATTGGAATATGCATTGACTAATGATTTTATAATTTAGTTATAGACCAAATCTCAACCGACTCGCACTTTGTTGCCAATAACTACATTGCGTTAACTTAAAAAATCCGTAATTATTAATCAATTAGTTACTAATTAACCAAAAAATTGTTTATATATGCTTTGTCAAAATTTAAAATTTTGTCCTTGGCGATCCTCCACTCGTATTATTATTATTATTATTATTATTATTATTATTATTATTATTATTATTATTATTATTATTATTATTATTATTATTATTATATAAGCTCACAACTGCAACAGCAGAATTTGTGAGGATGGCAACAATACTATATTCATACCATTTTTAATGATTATACCATTTTTTGTGTATTTAATTTCATATTGGATTTAATCCTACTAATTTAGAGTATGCTAGATAAAATTTTAAAAAACAGTAAAACATTCTTTTAAAAATTTTGAAATATCTGTACATTTATACATTATATACTCCATTTTAAATTATATGAAACCAAATACATATGGATAACATGTATATACAGCACAAAGTTTTAAAAATAAAATACAGAACCCGATTTTGTAAAAGTCGTAAAAAAATGTAAAATTTAGTCTAGATAGAAATTTTTGAAAATAAATAGAATATTTAGCAATAAAGAATTATAATGATGTAAAATAGAAAATCTTGCATTAAATGAAAATCAATTATCAGGATTTTGTTGGCTTCCGGAGATAATCCTCAATATGTGAGGGGAAGGGGAAGAAAAATTTGCACAATTTTTTAATTAATATTTAGTTGTGTAGTGTTACTTGTTCTAACACTTTTTGTCCTAATTTATCCCAACTAACATAAAATATTTGTATTATTAATGCAAATTGAGCAAAACAAGTGAATAAAAAGATAGAGTACAAATATTTCATGCTAATTAGGACGAAAAGTGTTGGTACGAAAAACATTTCCCCTTTCATTTAATCATGGGCATTGATGGAAATAACACAGATTTGATAAAATTTCATTGACACTTGTCACGGACTGCAAAAATTCATCCACAATTCTCTTAATATTTATAAAATATTATACATATTTCTAGATATTTATATATAATAAAGTATAGAATTAGATAGATAATTCTATTCTGAATATTAGGGACGCAGAATTAAATTAATTTTAGCATTTTGTTAAAGAGGTAGAGGCCTATAAATACTTGTTGGAATCCTTATTTGTAACTATACAAGTCATTTATAAGTTTTCTCAAATTAATAAAATATTCTCTAAATTTTTAAGCATATTTACTCACCAGTGTTATTTACTACTAAGGAAACAAGCATTTTAGCGAGAAAAATTTACTAGTATGTCGCACGGACGGGGAAATTTGCAATTCTAGATTAAGAAAATAGGCGTTGTGTGGTCAAATCGCAGAGCTAAGTTGAAGTGTACAGAAGAAGATCGCTTTTTTGAGATTTGAAGACATTAAATCGGAAACTATTCTTCCACAATTGTTGTTTCTGATATTTCACAAAAATACTAGTAGGTGTCCAAATTCTTAGAGACAAATGGTATTAACATTTGTCTTAATTTTGTTACAAATTGATATCAACTGTTATAAATTAGTGTAAAAAATATTACAATTCGGTAACAAAATTAAAATTTTGGTAAAAAATATATCAGCTAACACATCATTTTATTCGATTAAAATTTTGATTTGGATACTAAATTACAATATTTATAAAAAATTTTATATCAATTTGTAATCATTAAAAATTTTAGTACCGTTTATACATTTATCCCCAACTCCCCATATAAAATTTACAATGGGAATATTAATATATACTATCAAATATGCATTGACTAATGATTTTTATAATTTGTTTATAGGCCAAATCTCAACCGACTCCTACTTAGTTGACAATAACTACATTGCTTTAACTTAAAAAATCAGTAATAACTAATCAATTATCATAGTGTGGAACAATCCTTCACGTTGTATCCACGCTTTGTTATGTAATTGATTAATGCAATTGTCCTTCGTTTAAAAAAAAAAAAGAGTAATAATTAATCAACTAGTTACTAATTAATTAAAAAAAATTGTTTATATAGGCTTTGTCAAAACATAAAATTTCGTCCTTGGCTATCCTCAACCGTAATATAAAAACAGGTGCATGAACGATCGATAAGCTTACGACTGCAACAGTACCCCCCATTTCAGAATTTGTGAAGATGGCAACAATACTATCATTCCATTTTTAATGATTATAATATGGTTTAAGATATATCCAATTTCTTGAAAATATTCGTTTTCGCAATTTGGCTATTTTATTTTTAGTCCATTCATCTATCTAAATTTCTTTTTCGTCCATCTGGCTTTATGTTTAATTCGTAAAACGTACATAAACCTCCTAATGTTGACATGGAAAAATGTTTGACTTGATTAATAGTATCATGTCAGTAATAGGGGGTCATATATTCAATTTTACAAATTGAACAAGTGGCAAAGTAGACTAAAAATGAAATTAATGTAGCTAAATGGACTAAAAACTACAACAGGAAGTTAAATAGCGAAAATGAACATATTTAAGGACTATGTATGACTTAAGTCTTTAACCTGGTATTATATTTAATATGATTAATTTACAATTTACTGGATAGAATTTTAAAAGACAATAAAATACTCTTTCACAAATTTTAAATATATGTATATATATTTAAATTTCGAATTCAAAACATCGTTGAAAAAATTCTATATTAACCCTTCCAAACTCACTTTAGCCAAGAATTATAATATTTTTAATCAAGCTGAAGAAAGAGAGGGAATAATTCTTACAGTTTGCGTTCCCATTACAATTACTTATGATTTGATAATTAAAATTTCCCATTGTTTTTATTGGTCCAAAATTCAAAAAAGTCAAAACACTGTAACAAGTCCATGAGCTAGAATGCAAAATTAAATTAAATTATACATCATGACTAGTACACTAGCCGGCCTAATGGCAGCCGGCCTTCATCGATCACTTCCATACTTATAAATTGTAACCCAAACTTCAATATTCTCTCCATGATATTAACTCACAAATCTCTGATAATATTCTCCATTTTCTTTTTCACATAATTAATTATCAAGAACCCTAGCTAGGAAGAAGATGAGGCAAGCAGGGACATACTCAGGAATATTGTGTGGTGGGTTGAGTGGAAGAACAGGGCCTCACTCACTGCCTTTGGCAAGGATTAAGAAGATTATGAAGAAATCAGGTGAAGATGTTAAGATGATATCTGGGGAAGCTCCCATTGTTTTCTCCAAGGCATGTGAGCTTTTCATTGAGGATCTTACTCGAAGGTCTTGGAATATCACCAGTCAAGGCAAGAGGAGAACTCTTCACAAAGATGATGTTGTTTCTGCTGTTATTGCTACTGATATCTTTGATTTTCTTGTTCCTTTGGTGACTAATAATTCCTCCAACCCTCATCAACTCATAGACTAACACCTTCAATCACCATCATTAAGATGATATCTATATATTAATGCAGATTGGTTCATTCATATTTTTTTTTTATTTTTAATTTGTTATGCAAATTAGTCCTATATGTTAATAAAGAACGGGCCGGGTAGAATTTTAAAGGTGGCAAATAACTCTTTCAAAAGTAGTTACATATTCAAAATTGAAATTTCTAATTAAGTTGAAAAAGTTTTATACCAACTCATGTATTGTCTTTTAATTTAGTTATATTATTTTAATTACGTGCTGAATCAATAATATAATTTCATGTGAAAAAATTAATTTTTATTTTATAAATATGAAGTTGATTATAATTTTTGTTATATAATTAATGACAGGTTATTAGCTCAGTTTATCTAAAAAAATATGCACCAAATTAATCTACACAATAAATACATATAATTTCATCATTTATATTTTATAATTAATTTCTTAAGCCAATTTATTCAAAACCCAAAAGAGTTCCTGTGTTAAACTTTTGAATCAACGATTATGATTAGTGTGATTAATTGTCTGAATTTAACCATATTTTTTTTGCATTTT